>JACXGJ010006050.1:0-28019 GCA_016801105.1 Esox niger
CTGTGGAGACCTACAGACACACTAAACGTATCACTACACGGCGCCCTGTGGAGACCTACAGACACACTAAACGTATCACTACACGGCGCCCTGTGGAGACCTACAGACACACTAAACGTATCACTACACGGCGCCCTGTGGAGACCTACAGACACACTAAACGTATCACTACACGGCGCCCTGTGGAGACCTACAGACACACTCCACGCACGCATTCCCTTTACTTATTGATGACGACTAGACACGGGCTTCTGCTCTGAGTAAAGCCTACCTGATCTGTTGCAAAGTTTCCGTGGCGGACGCAAAACACGCATCCTTGGTGCTGGATGAGACCTAGACAAGGGGAGAGGTCAACGACATGGTTGTACATGCTGTACAGGCATTTAACCCAAAGGCGGGGCAACGTACTACAGATCATACCTCGGTCTTCTCGCCCAGGACCGGTACCGAAACGGGCCAATACTTCCTGAAAGCAAAGAAAATATTACACGCTACTCCACTTAACCAGGCCAAGTCACTTATGTAGTTGCAGCCTTATTTCCAGCAGGAAAGCGGCGACAGGGTGTTTTACTGGAGGAGCAGTGGGCCGGATTTGAACCCGCGCTGCAGCAGTAAACCGGCGCGGAGGCGGACAACACAACTCACTGTTGCACCCCGAGGAAGGCGAGCAAGGCCATGTCAGGCTGCTTGTTGAGGCGGAGGACACAGTCCCAGTACACGTCGTCCTCCCTCTCCTTCTCCAGGGCGTAGAGGGTGAACAGCGGAGGATAGAGACGGGGCAGCAACACAGGCAGGAGTAGAGCCGAGCTGCTCACCACCAGCCTGGAGGGATCACACATGCACCCACCCACACACTTTCAGGTGCCGTCTTATTTGTTCCCAGAAAAAAAAAATACACTAAAAACAGAGACAGGTGTTCTTTTACATAAATCATATTTTGATGTCATCACATTGTTTTGGACATAATCCTGCCTTCCTGGCTAGCTCCCCACTCACCAGCCAATACAACAAATAACTGTATTTCAGTCGTGTTATGAGAAGACAGTAGCTATGCATCCATCCACCTATGGAACGTGTTTCACGGGCAAATTCAAACGTTCACATAAAACCTACACGCACATTTCACAAGCCAAGGTGCGTTTCCATCCAAACAATCTCCACAAACTAACTAGGTAAAAATATAATTATTCTGACATAATTTACCGCTAAAGCACTTTGTTGCATGCATTCTATATTGTCAAGTAAAACATGGAAATAATATGGAAATGTTGAGTGTTCCCATCGACAGACAGCGGACCTCATCGTATCACTACTGCATGCTTCTTTGACAAGGCATTAGTGGGTAAAACACGTTTCTGTTGGCATTTGTTGCATAACCGACCCTGTTGATGCATGGAAAACACCTCGGGCTAACGTCAAATAGTCAGTGTTTAGGAAATTCATTCGCTGTTTCGATAAAGCCCGTCTTAAAATTTTTTTATTTGACAGGACTTCAATCGAAGAAAAAACTAAAAGCTTGACGGAAACCTGACTATGGGATTCTGCTAAAGAACTACTACACAGTTTTAGTGGAGTGGATCCACTATCCGAGTGGTTTTCCAACGGTCGTACCCAGGTTTGGGGGACTCCTGGTGGGTGCTTGTGGATTCCTTCTTGGCCTGGGAATTAGTGTCTGGTTCAGGGATCGCGCCGCCCTCCTCTGGCAGATCTGGGAACAGGAACCTGAGACAAGGCAAGTGGTAAACATTATACAGAGTCACAGGTGGATGAGACTACGTGGATTAGAAACAGACGGAGGCTTCCACATTCCAGCCTCTGGCGAAGATAAAACGCATAAACGACGTTTCAGCAAACACCTGACGATCTGGAAGATGCGGACCAGGTAGGACATGATCTCGTTGACAGCCTGCTGTAGGAGGCGTCGGTTGGCCCCCACACCCACGTAGGTCATCCTGTAGACGGCTACTAGGGTCTCCAGCAGCCTGCCCAGGGGGTGCAGGGGAGTGTCACAGGCCTGGGGAGGGGCGGGGGCACAACAGGTGTTAGGGTTACTTGGGTGCTTCAAAAGTTCTCCACCTGGACGTCCATTAACGAACAGGATTAAATGAATCGATGGAGTGAGTCTAAGTTAATTCATTACTGATTTGGATCATTCCGTCTGTGTTTAAAGAACACAGCCAGGATAGGTGTTTGTCAATGACTGTGTAGCACATAACAAAACTGAAAAAGGCAAATCAGTTTAATTCTATAGACCCTAGTAAAGGATATGGCTTGTCAAATCACACACGCACACACGCCCGCGCACGCACGCACGCGCACAGGCCCCATCTGGTGAGGGGGATTACGCGAGTTAGCGTGTCACATGGGATCACAGGTTCACCTTGACAAGGTACTGGTGGATAGTGTGGTACTTCGCCATGGAGAACGGGCCTCCGTGCTGCTGGGGGATGAACTCCAGACTCTCCAGAGTTCTACTGTGACTCCGGCTCAGGTTCAGCTCCGGGCTGCAACAACCAAACCGCAGATTACAACCCTGCCCCCCCCATCTGTGTACTGAATCTACCCCCCCCACCGCAAAGCATTCTTCCTTCCCTTTAACACCTTTTAACACCTGACCGTGACGATGAGTCTGGCATGAAAGGTCTTGTACACTGTTTGCCGTGACCGGTAAAACCTGGTAGCTTGGCGGTCAGATGAAGTTGGTTTGATGGTCACGTGATTTTTTTAACAGCTACAGAAGGCCGGAGGGAGTTGCTGCTCATTTCACCTAAGTAACGGAGCAGGCTTTTGAAAAAAGCCTCTTAAACACAATCCCCTCATATGACCTGTTGTACAGCCTCAGAAACGGTTGTTGGCTGGAGGCCTTGATATTTGACAATCTGGGTCATGGTCACAGATTTACCATGCAGACAATAAGCTACAAAATAGTCTCTTGCAACCTTTTATTTTTCTTATACTTCCTCATAAATATGCAGATTCATCTGTTCTCCTGCATCCTGCAACTTTCAAACATACCTGGTAAAAAAGGATGGACCCACTGTGTTTATCCTGATTATTTGTATTTATTTCAAATGGGAGTTGTCGGGTGATTTCTATTTGGCTGTCTACCTGTCTCTGTGGTGTCTCCTGCTGGTCGTCAGGGCTACAGCGATGTTCTCCCAGGCCAGCTGGTTCTCCCCCTGCCCTGCAGCCTCACAACCCAGACTCCTCCAGCACTCCTCGAACACCGCCTTCCACTTCTCCTCTGGACGCACCGCCAAAACGCCCAGCTTACTGGAGACCGAGGGAATGAGTAGAGGATGCCAACGGTTACCCACACGCAACCTCAACTCGTTCTCAAGGAAGATCACAAAAGGGTCATGAAGAACCAAAAATCATTGTGTTACACAGCGCGGCTCTTGTCCCGGTCCGACTCGTAGACGCTGGGTTTGAAGTAGGAGCCGCTGACCTTCAGGCCGGAGCCCCACTCCCCGTTGAAGGAGCCCTCGAAGTAGTCTCCGTTAGCCATGGTGAGCACGCCCTGAGGGATGGAGGTGGGAGGGGTTAGCACGCCTGTGTCCGTAGAGTACGTGGCTAATCAGAAGTGTGTCCCTCCTCGTTCACCTTCCCGTTGAGGGTCCAGTCCTCTGAGAACTCTCCCTGGTAGGTGGTGTTGTCTTCGGAGAGCAGCACGCCGGCCCCCTGCATCCGGTTACTGCTGAAGGTCCCCTCGTAGTACAGGCCGAACTGGGTCACGACCACGCCCAAGCCCTGCCGCTGGTCCTCCTGCCACATGCCCATGTACTTCTCCCCTCTGGGGGGGACACAGAGCGGCGACATCGTCACTCAGGCCGCTAGGACGGATAAGAACGTGAAGCCGGAGAATGTCAAGTAAATGCCGTCAACACTGACGCCGTACCTGGTGATGTCATCGAATACGCCGTAGCCTGTCTTCTTGTCGTGCACCCATTGGCCGATGAAGACACTGGGGGAGGAGGAGTTTAGCGTGCCGCTGCGCAGCATCCCATGGCCGTGACGCATGTTGTCCTGGAAGAAGCCCTCATACAGCTCACCAGACGCATATCTGCAACGACAGCGGTCACAAGGTCAGGAACAACAGCGTTTACACGGTCAGGATGCACAAAAGTCACACGGGTCAGATTAAATGCTCAAAACCCCAAATGTACTCACTTGAACGCCCCGAGGCCTTGCATCTTGCCCTCTTTCCAGTGGCCTTGATAATGGTCATTCTTGTTCAGGGTCTTGTTTGGTATTATGTATTCTCCAAAACTGCAGATGCAAAATGTAATTGCAGAAGACTCTGTTACATAAACATGTTCTTAACCACTGGAGATATCCATGGTTGTAGTGAGTAACAGCCACTAACCCATCCTCCAGACCGTTTTTGAAGGTCCCCGTGTACATTCTCCCATCAGGCCACTTCACCACACCCCTGGACACACAATGACACAGCCAGTCAGTTCTCCCTGCTAACCTTTACCATGGAACGCTAGAACCAGCATCGACCAGATCCCGTAGCCCTCCCTCCCCAGCCAGACCCACCTGCCGTTGGGCTTGCCAGCCAGCCAGCGCCCCTCGTATGTGGCGTCCTTCAGACGGCCTTCCTTGTAAAACGTGTAGGTGGCGGTCCGGGAGATGGGAGGCTCCGCCCTCTTCCCAGCCCCTAAGCCTGTGGGTCCCGCCTCAAGTTCCGTTCCAATAATGGCCTGTTCAACCGCCTGATTGATGAAGCGCAGCCACTTGGCCTGGAAGACAGACCCGGGGTTTCACCAGCGGCGTAGATGCGTACAGGCATCTACACACGACTCGCATCGTCCAACACCACGTGCTTCCGAGACACAGTACATCCAGCTTTACTGCTCCAGAGTGTTGGGGCCTGGTTAACGGCTGGTGACCTACCTTCTCCATGGGGGAACAAGCTAGCAGGGTGAAGGTCTCTTCAGGTGAGGTCACCTTCAGTCCATACCTGGTTGGCACAACACGGCACATGGTTCATGGAAACTCAAGATCAAGACACCCTAGCGAATGGGCTGTTAGGGCGATGGAGAAACTCACAGGCCGGTGTTCTCCTCCGGGACGGGCTCGACCCACAGCGTGGCCAGCGGGAAGACGTGGTGGGTGGAGAACTGGAGAACAGGGCAATAGCACACGGACACACTCAGCATCACCAAACTCAGCAGTCAGGGAAAGTGTCGGGGGTTCACACGGCCTAATAGATGCCAAGTTGGACATAACACAAAGAAAGGGACGGGCGAAGGGGCACGAGGCAGGCCGGGAGACACACGACACCGGGGTAAAACTGACACAGGTCCAAGATGCTCACTACGTCATCAAACACTGCTAGCTGGATGCACACTAAGGAAGACTGTTGCAAGTCACAGGAAAAGGATCTCCTCAGAGTCGAAGATAAACATAGCAACAAAAAAAACAGGAAGGGAAACCGCTTGAGAGAAGTGAATATGAGACGATTTATTCTCACAAGGTCTCTCAAGCATAACCAAGGCTCTGGGTAGCAGAAACGACATGGGTCGGACGGCGTCTTAGTTACATAACCGAGATGCACGTGCAAAAGAGACCAATACATGGCGTCCTTTAAAACTTTAAAACGCTTATGGCTTTCGGTGACGCCCCGCCACCCGTGTTCACCAAAGTAGGGGGCTGTTACAGTGCAGAGCCTTAGTTATTACAGGTATCAGCCTTCCAAACAGTTCCACCTGAGGCTGGTATCAGAGACCGGGGCGCGCGGGCTTGACTGAGGAGCGGCTGGACACAGCAGACGTAGAGCACGCGCCGAGCGGCACTGGATGTTCACCAGGCGTTGTGTTAGCTGAAGCCCGGGGCAGAAAACTGCTCCCGTGATCAAATCAACAGGGCCTGCTCCAGCCGGGTGTTAGTTCGCACAACGAGCGCAAATTGCAAGGCCGACATGTGGGTTTGCGTTACCGCCATTTCAAGCTAAGAAGCCGGTTTCTGATTGGCCACGGTGGCTTCCAGTGCCAATTTGGCAATCCTAAGCCAAGCCCTGGCCACACGGGGGCGCCGCACCGACCTAGGGGTCAGTCTGCACTGGCTGCTGCTGCTGCATACTTACAAAGCTTTTATAGGGAACCACGCCCTGATAGGACAAAGACAAACACGTAACTTCATGGGAGTCAGTCAACACACTTGGAAACGACAATACGCATTGAGGTTGTTCAAAAAAAAACGAACGAAGCGGCAAAGTTAGGAAAGCGACAAGGTCAAGAGAGCGAGCAAGGGCTCCTCCGGTGTGAAAGGTGGCTACGGAAGACGCCGAGGGCGCCGCGATTTACCTGAGCGTGGACGAGGGCGTCGTTGAAGAGGATGAACCAGTTGACGGAGAAGCGTCCGGCGTTCTGTAGCATCAGGGTCTTATTGCTGCTCTCGCAGACCAGCCTGCGGTGAGGCTTACGCAGGGAATCCTGGACCAAGAACACCAGGAGAAATGGGATTCCAGGTTGAAAAAAAACGGGAGATGTTGGCCTGAATGAAATGCGTTATTTCTGTGTCCGACCGCTGGGCCAGTTTGGCTACGGGTCCACAACGGTGTCTGAATCCGTGCTTCAGAGGACAATGTGAAAACCCAACGTGAAACTACCATTACTGGTTTGGTCACCGGACCAGGCCACTGACCGTCATCTTGCCAGGGAAGCTCTTCCAGAAGTGGTACGTGTATTCTGCCTCCTTCCTCTTCCTCTTCAGATGAAGAGCCAAGGCCTCAAACTTAGAGCAGCCATCCTGGAGCTTCTGGTACTCCATGGAACTCTGGAGGGAGGACGAGATGCACGGGAAAGTGAGTTTGTTCATGTGTGTGGACCAGAAGCTCCAGAGGTTGGTACGTACCACCTGGAAGCAGGTTCCCAGTTTGAGCAGAAGCCTGCCGTATTCGTGAAGGTGTCTCATGGGAACGTAGAACAGCGCCACCAGCAGGTCACTGAGGGGAACGTTCTCCTCACTGGACTCTGCCAGGCGCAGCAGCAACTCTGGACTCTTCCCGAAGAAATCTCTGAGCAATAGAGTTACAGACATGTGAAAAATGAAAAAAGAAGTCAATGTTTTATTCCCCTCTAATTCTTTCAATATTGTCTGATAAACATTAAGCTATAATGTTATAACTGAGATTATAATAAGATGTAATTCTTATATTTCCAATGGAACCTGCCCAAGTCTCATTACATACAGACCAAGGTCAAATGGTCAAGCTGAAGAACAGGTAATGAGCAAGTGGTGTGGATAGTAAGCAATGGCTGCCAGATACCCAGGTGGGTACAGGGGCAATGGGGTTACTCACAGTGAGGGCTTGGTCAGAGCCTGGAAACCCCCCATAACCAGGAAGTTACCCACTGAGCAACAGTACCTGGCAGAGAAAAGAAACAGACAGGAAAGGAGAACTCAATATTTGTGTGTGTGTGTGTGTGTGTGTGTGTGTGTGTGTGTGTGTGCGTTTATCCAACAGTACATACTCATTGTATGTATCCAGGAAAAGGCTGGCATGTTCCAGCATTACCAAGCTTTTAACCTCTCGGCCGCGACGCAGGTTAGCAGTGAGCGAGGCGGAGTGCTGGCCAGTGAGGTGACCCAGCCGGCTGAAACACCGGGCTAGGTTCTGCAGCAACACTGTGCATACCGGGCCCAGAGCTGCACTCAACGACTCTGTGGGGTGAACAGAGCACACGCACAGACGCATGAACACAACCAAGCGCACACAACCAAGCGCGTGCATGCACGCACGCACGCACACACACCATCCCAAACAGCAGGACACCAAAAACGATGTAGTGATGGCAACTATATATCTGACTACAACGCGTTGTTTTGGTGAGTTGGTGAAATCATTGATTAAATCTATTAATCTGTTCGGCAAAAAAGCCTTACTTCAATGAATTCTGAGCCAAAAGGAACCAATCGGTATTTTGACATAAAGACTGCTTCATGTATGCAAAGTAGTTCAAACGCTCTCAGTTCCACTTTAAGCAAAAAGTGGTCTGAACTGAGTTCACTTCTCTGATGTGCGAAAAATACATTTCACAAATCATTTTAAAAGTATGTTTAATGGCAGACCATTTGAAGTGAATCTTTATCAATTTTAAAGTTTAAAAACACATGGCCAACTACGATATTGAAACATTCCTATCTCCCTCTCCCTCCGATTAGGCTTGCCAAACTCTGGGAACTTTCTCAAAATCCTCTGGTTTTCTAGAAATCCCGGGTTGGAGTCCTCCGACCAGCATTACTACAACACCGCAGAATTTCATGAAAGTTGCTGGAATTTTGCAACCACAGCTACCTCTGACCCATGGCCTCTGTCCAGGGGAGCTGTAGTTCTCACCCAGGTCCAGGAGGGGGCGTATTATCTGGCACTTCACAGAGCTCAGCTTGCAGTAGAACTTCCTCTCGGCTGCGGCCAACTCGTAGAGACTGGCGATGTATCCCATGACATTACAGTCGGCTAGCGCTACACAGGTCTGGCCTCCGGCAAACACACCACTGACATAGCCCAACTAACACACAGACAGAGAACACACACACACACACACACACACACACACACTTCATGAAAAAAATGCTTACTACAGGTACTGATTAATAACATTACCACAGCACATCCCAAAGTGGATAATGTTACAAAGTGGATAATGAGACATTTTACCATCCCCCATAGGAATAAAAGGCTGTTTTCAGTGTAAAAGTAAAAGGTACAATCAGGGGGTAGGGCAGAATTAGGGTTGGGGTTTTGGTCATAGGGTTACAAGGCAGGGTAAGGTTTTTAGTGTCAGTGTCAGGGAAAACACCATAAAAAGAATATCACACTGCCTTGAACATCAAGGGATGTGGACAGACGCTACGCACTCCGGGGAATATTTCACCACGTTCGACACGAAGAAACGACTCCCACCCAGATGTCAACGAGCACCTCCCTCAGTAATAACGTGCGGCAACGTGGGGCGCCACTCACCTTCATGCAGAAGGGGAGCAGTACAGGTTGCTGTGTGTAGCTGTGGCCTCCCGGGTGCTCCTGGGACATCTCCTGCGCTCCCTCTCTGACCTGCTGTCCACTATAGTACAGGATGGGTTGGTAGCAGTCGCCATCTGCCAGGAGGAGGGTGTGCTGCTCCCCAGCACTGACGTCCCACACCCGGATCCCTTCCGACAACTACAGGGGGCACAGGGGGGACCAACCGGGAAGGTCGGGCACATCCGTACATCGGGTTACAAAACGCCTCAAACACCACAACCGGCACCACACCACAACATTTAGTCCCGTGTTTCAGATTACAATACGGAGGTAATAACCAACTTGAAGGGCTTCAATAGCTTTTGCAGAGTCAATTATGTAACCAATCCTCTAAGTTCCATTTTCCCATCCCATAATGTATGCATAGTATTTGATATATAGATAACAAAAGTGCTGGTATCCTCGCAAGTGGTGGGTAAACAGTCCGGAAAACAAGGGTGCCAACATTTTGGAATTTAGGGAACACATTTATAATTCTATACATTTTTGGTTGATTCCCCTGAATTAAATATATAGACTTTATCAGTGGTGCCTAATTGCAATTATAAAATCGTGACCAACACGACTAAAGCTGTAAAAAAAAACTGTGATGTCATACCAATTGTATACAGACTCATTCAACGACTAATCAGCCAATCAGGACTCAAAGCAACCAGTTGAGAAATATAGCTCTGTGTTATTGGTCAGTCTGTGTATTTATGTGTATGAAACGGGTCAGTGAGCACACACACACGACAGGTCTGGTGCCGTTTCCGTCACCACAGGAGAACCAGTGGTGTCCTCACCTTGGCCAGGCGTGGGACGGTAGTAGGAGACTCCATGTGTCCCAGCTGACCAGAGCCGTTACAACCCCAGGAGAAGACCTGCAAAACACGCACACGCCATGAGAAACCGCCCCCGCGGAACCCAGCGCCGAGCACGGAGGACTGGGCGTGCGAGGGGGGGGTGGTTACCTGGGATTGGGCGGTCAGGGCCAGGGAGTGACGGGACCCCGCCTCCACACGGATCACCTCCTTACTGGTCAGGCACTTGATGCACAGCGGCTGTGGCCTGGAACCAGAGACAAGACCTGGGTCACATCAACAACCAGGAATCAGGAAGAACGGCAGGACTAGTCCATTTTGCGTGGGGGGGGGGCACACTGACCTGGCGAGGTTGTCCCCGTGTCCCAGCTGGCCTTCGTCACCTCGGCCCCAGCTCCACACCTCTGTCTGCAGGGAGGGGAGAAGCTCCCCCGCCTCTGGGACCCCGCCCACCGGGGTGAGGGGCACCGCGCGCACCCGGGTGCGACTGGACCGCCGCAGCAGCCTGGGGGACACTGAATGGAGGCAGACGGATGTGGTTCTGTGTGATTGGGTTTATGTTATGGATTCATTCCGCTCCGTTTCACAGGTTGTTTTATGGAACTACAGTGCTGTTCGGAAAACCACAACCCCCTGATTTTTTTTCTTACTCATGAATATTTCCTGTCCTTTCGCAACTGAAAACATCTGCCAAATTCAACTAACACATAATACTGAAAAATCTGCACGTGGCACCAATTAGTTGGTAAAATCCACAGCAATTAAATGTCCTTAGTGCCACCACTACTTACATAATCCCATTAAAAAGTAACAAGGTAACTTGTAGAGTCCAGCCTTACATGAAGGTGAAAGATGTGGTGTGGTTTGTTCTTCACCATATAGTGAGCTGGTATATTCTATGTACTCACTACTGCTCTCTGAGCCCTCAGAATAAAGACTGTTCAAACTTCTGACTCTGAGGGGAAATTACAGAATTACTTTCAAGCTATTTGAAATCAATCATTCCATCATCAGATAATCTACAAATGGACACCATTCCAGATCCCTGGCAGCCTATGACAGGCCACCCCAAACACTCTGCCTCAGAGTTGACCCACTTCTTTCAGCGCTGTTCGAGGAGCCGTTCGAAGAGCCCAAAACAACCTAAACGCATCAGCGTAGACATCTCTTTCCACAATCCCCATCAAATGGCACGGTCAAAGTGTCAGACGACGAGCACACTGAATGGGAGTGAATAACTTCATCTCGGTTCATTCTTGTTAAACAAATTATTTAGAAATTGTATTTTTCTGTTTCATTTGATAAATTAGGTTAACGTTCTCTGTCAATTAAAAAAAAATTAACTATCTTTTCAAAATGGGATGTAAGATGTCCAAATATGTAATAACTCTTTTTTGTGTACACACAAACACACACCAAGGGCTGTACTTACTGCCTCACAGTATTGTACCTGCTAGTTGTGAGCAAAACGACAGGCCCTGAAATAGCATAGAAACGCAACTCTCACAGCATGAAGATGCTGAGTCACTGGAACCAGTCAGCCAGGTTCTGAAGCACAGGACGGCTATGTGAGGGAGGGTTAATGAGGACAGACAGAGACAGGATCGGGGAGGAGTTGGTTGGTGGTTTCTGCTGAGACCCATCCTGTCCCCCACGGAGAGCCATCTGACAGCCCAGAGGAGAGTCACTAAAAGCGGAGAGCAGTGAGCTGTGTGTCACCCAGGCTGCAGCAGGAAGTTCAGCCTGTTGTGACAACGCTTCTGGACCCCTCCGCCTCTGGAGCACAAGCCCTGGGTCTAATATCTCTCTAGATACAATCTCATTAACAAACTGTCACTTCCTCAGTTCTGGCCCTCCCTCCCTCCCTCCCTCCTCTAGGGCTCAGCGCTTTCATCGCCAAACCATCAGCTCCATTAACTGACTGAAAGCAACAGAACGTGCACACGCGAAGGCGACAAACAGCACTGCGCACGCCAATGAGACAACTGTATGCAAGCTCATGTGCTGGATGATCGGGCCGACACACAATGGACACGCATGCTTCCTCAGGTCAGTATGAGAGGAGGGTGAGTAGGTTGAAGGATGAGCAGCCTATCTACCCTGAGAGAAGAGTCCGGGCAGAGAGAGACGTCGACTTAGGCCCTCCGCCTCCTCCTCACGGATGTCCCCCGTGCTGCAGCTCTTCTTCCCTTGCATGGACTCCTCGGCAGGACCTCCTGGAAACCCCCCGGGCAGCCCCGGGACGCCCCCCACGCCTGGGTAGTAGTAGTTAATCATCTTCTTGAGAGACAGGGCCTCGTAGGTGGACGCCACTCTCTCCCCGACCGCCGAGGCGCAGGACGACACCAGGCTGTTCAGGCCTGAGCTGCTGGTCGTCACTGGCAACGACACCCCGGGGGTGAGGTCAGAGGTCAGGTGGTCCGTGATATCTGATGGGGGCTGAAACACATCATAGGTTAATTTGACATCAAACAGATGAGAAATTAGTGCCAAGTTCATGAGAGTATTTCTAATTGGACTTCTCACAAGACGAATCCAAGCTTATCTAAAAAAAATACATGTTTTTATTATCTTACAAAATGTATATTTTCTGGTGATAAAGACACTCGATATCTTATGACATGTTGCAGACCTGAGGTATTCTAGAGCTTAGACCTTTATCTTTTGAATGACTGAATGGGCTCAAATGGATTTGCCATAGTGTCACCGTTTCAACATTTAAAAAATGCAGAACCCTCAACCCACACCTCAAACCTGCAAACGACATCCGTTAGTCACCCGCCAAACGTGAAGTGCCACAGACTCGAGCATCAACAAGTCATCCCTTACCCGCAAAGGCGCACCCTCGATGGTCATCTTGGCGCTGTCCTTGGCCAGAGCATTGTCAGAGAGTTTCTTCAGATACTCCTTCACGGCCTGTTCATCGGGGTAGGGGAGGATTTGGGGCCCGGTACCGCCCACACCAGAGTACGTCCCCGTGGCTGAGGTGTCGGAGCCTGTGGTGGGAACCGCTTCCCCATTTGGTGCCACTGTCTTCTCCCTCTCAGCGTCTGTGTGTCCTGTACTGGAGGGAAGGGGCCCTGGCGCCGTGGGAGGGGCAAGGGGGGCCTCTGAAGTGGTGCTCGGGGGCCCTAGAGAAGGCAACCCTCCAGGCCCCAGTCTGGCCTCCCCCAGCATGTCCACCCTGACGGGGCAGTAGTGACTATCTGAGATGATGACGTGGTCCTCCTTGTCCGTCATGGTGTAGAGCAGCTGATTGCACCGGCCGCATTTGTCCGGAGGTGGTCGGCGGGCCTCCTGGGGCGGTAGGCAGCGGACCAGGGCCAGGCTGTGGAAGGCCCCACAGGCCACCTGAAGGACGTGTCTGCCCGCCAGGTGCTCCACCTTCTGCGGCTTCCACATGGGGAAAGTGGTGGTGACCAGGCCCAGCTGGCAGCCGCTGCCCCAGGCCCACACCTCACGCTGAGCAGAGAGAGCCAGGGTGTGCTGCTCCCCACACGCCAGCTCCAGGACTTGGATGGTCTGGGGGGGGCTTGTGTCCGGCTCCAGGGCCGCGACCGGAGTAGGATTGGGGACCACGCTAAGGCTGGACAAGCCGCACTGACCGTGGGCGTTCTCGCCCCACATGTGGACCCCTCCGTCCTCGGTCACCGCCCCGCTGTGGAAGCTGCCCGCCGCCACGGCAACCACACACTGGCCACCAAGGGCATTCTCCAGGACGGGCTTCAGAGGCTCTGCCTCTGACACCTGGCTCTGTTTCCATGGCAATTTGCCAAAGCTGTACACCTGTCCACCTAATTACGTCACAAAACAAGATTAAAGTAATTGGAGGTAGGTCTCTCAGAAAGGATCGGTAGTACATTTAAATCAGTATATAAAACCCAGTTTTACCCTCCACCAGTAGTACCGCATGCCGTGTCCCCAGGGCAGCCTGCAGTACAGGCCTAGACAGGAGCACTCTCTCCGGGGTGACACTGCAAGAGTAACCCTTCCAGATGTGGAGCAAACCTCGCTCCCCAGAACTTTCCTCCGGACCAGAGCTAGGCAACACACACACACACACACACACACACACACACGTCATGGATTATGAACAATCTCCCTAACAGGACAGTCATCCCATTTGATCTACAGGGACCAAACATCGCCTCAAACACAAAATAGCATTATCAGAGGGACAATTACAGCTTTGTGAGAGCAAATAAACAAACTGACATCTCCTGTCATATGACGATCACGTTTATGCACAACCAACACACAGCCTCCTGGTGCTACACACCTTTTCCTCTGGGAATCCATTACTGAGATGTGTCCATTTCAAGGGTGATGATCGATCATTTTCCCTGGTGAAATTAGACAAGTTCTAGATTTAGCCGGGTATTTAAAGATGGTGAACAATTACACAAAACAACCAGTTAAGATAATTGTATACTTGTAGCAAGGTAGTGACTCCAACATAAACCGCATTAAATTGTAAGAAATTATTTTTTGACACCGGCGAGCAATGTTCTTCTCTTCGTTAACCTGGCCAACTGTCAATAATGACGTGCTAAATAGCCGCCCATCCTTCCCCGGCCATATTTAAGCATCCAGTTTCTAACTGTACTGTAGCTATTTATTTTACAATATATTGACAACTTTTTTTCAAACGTCAAATTGCTTTGTCGTACCCTGCACTAAACGATGACCAAAGGATGATTCATTTATGCCATTAATAAATAACTGGCGTTAGATGATACAGATGACGTGATGGTATCAACAGAGTATAGTTAGCTACATTAGCTAGCTACAGTATTTTTATAACGTACATTAAAGCCACACAAGTTACGAAATTCCGCATAACGTTGAAGTTAGCTGGCATATTTAGCTAGCTATATGAGTTGCCTACCGGAACTGACACACCGATTTGATGTACAATCTGATAAACAGTTCTCGGTAACTTACCGGTCCCCTGACCATGTCCATATCCTCTCTAAAGTGTAAAACGTAGCTAGCTATAGTGACTGAGTCAGACTTGCTGGCTAGCTGTCAATGTCAGCTTTTCAGACACTTTCGCTTATTGTTGCTATGTGAAGCTAGCTGCAACAACGATTAGCCACAATAGTGGCACTTGATTTGCGATATGCCTTCAACATAAAGTTCCCAATCTGATGTAATGCCAATGCGTACCAAATAGTTAAACCATGCTATATTAGTACTAAATTATACTCAACAAATGCGCAATGCTGTTATATAAAATATATTATGCGCAGTACATATTAAGAACTGCCTACCCCCTCAGCACACGACGATCTGCCCCAGTCTCTGGTAAAGCAACAATCTTGCACTTTCCGACTGCCTAGTGTCATACAGTTGTAAAGTGCAGGTTTTGGGCAGTTTGTCACTGATAATGATTTATTCAACTTCGTCTTCGACTAGGCATCCAACAGTGTGTCGTGCTTTATTGTGCACTGCTGTGTGTAATGTGAAACGCTATTACATGGACATGCACTACTGCACTGCAGGGACAAGACAAGATGAGGACAGAAGGAGCTCATGGCTCTCAACTGCATCAACGCTTGCTGAGTTTTCAGCAGGTTTTATTCGTTTGACCTTGAAAGCATGAAAATAAAATTAATTAATCACATGAAGAGCGATGAATGGAGTCGTTGCCTGGCATTCACAAGTATTATTACCACCTTGCCTGACTAAGTACCCGCCAATTGAAAACACTGCTATAGGGACCTAAGTCAGGATATTTGGCTTGTCACAAACCAACTGATTGGCTCAAGCACATTAAGAAGGAAAGTCCATAAATTAACTTTAACAATGCACACCTACTAATTGAGATGCATTCCAGATGACTACCCCATGACACCGGTTGAGAGAATGCCAAGTGTGCAAAGCTGTCATCATGGTGAAGAATAGCAACTTTTAATAATCTACAATATGTATTGTAAGGTATTCTGATCTGTAAAACACTTTTTTGTTTATACAATATGACTATATGTATTATTTCATTAGTTTTAATGCCTTCACTATTATTCTACAATGAGGAAAACAGTAAAAATAATGAAATACCCTTGATTGAGGTTTGCCCAAACTTTTTACTGGTACTTCATGTCTACTACATCAACAGTGAGTTGAACAGATTTTTATTTTATATCACAGAAATGTTTACTATTATCCAGTCCAAAGATGGAGTGATTTCACAATTGTTAACTTTTGCGTCACTCACGATTGGCAACATTTATTTTGAAGGCCAATCGCAATTCCATACTTGTAGATAATCCTTATTGTGGCTAGCATCACACAGGTGTTGTTTAACGGAAGCACTGTGTTGTCTTAAATTTGCCCGTACATTTTCATAATGGTTCTTAAAATTGATTCTCAAAGTAATTAGTCCAATTTGAGTTCAATATTTCTGTTTTTGGTCAGTGCGTGCCAACGTTGAGGTTATATGTCAAAGATGGAAAAACATTTCCAGGTGTGCATGGTGCAGACTAGAATATTCTCCGAGATGAGAAACGTCGTTAGCCACCGTAAAAGAGCGGTGATTGTATTAGTAGTTTCTGTTAATAATTTTTCAAGAATGTTGTCTAAAAGCTACTTCATGGTACACGAAAGATTTGTCGGTACTATGAGGTGGCTAAACAAACCCGCAGAGCTTGTGCAAGGCAGTTAACAGATTAAATGTAGGTTTAACCATAAAGATAAACAGAACCCTGGCTCAGTTTTGCCCCTAGGAGCCCACATACACAAACACATTAGTGGCTCCCAGAACACCAGCTACAACCTTTCATAACACTCCAGCAGCCCTATTTCTCTCCACCATCAGCCATATGGGCAGTGCTTGTGACAGAACACCACTGATTGGCTGTTGAATGTTGTCTCAAAAGCAGCACTGGAGCTGGCTGGAGGACAGGAGGTGGAGAGAGGCAGATATCAGTGCCATATCGTGAGACGGAGAGAGGGAAACTGTGGGAACGAGTGATTAATAGAGGAAGAAAGAACGAAAGCATAAAGAAAGGAGAAGGAAAAGGGAGAAATCCTGTCGGTGCCGCTGAAGCTTTTTACATCCTAGTTTCTTGAAGACGAGGACAGGCTGTGGGTGAGATGAGAATGCTGCTGTGTCTGGGTCCGGTTCTAAGGATGCCCGGGGGGGAGTGAGGTTCTTACATTGTTCCGATAGTGGTTCCACCATACCGTCGAGCCGGAACCAACACCGGAATGCAGAATCTACGCCATGCAGCCACAGAAGCTTTTCATCGCCTGGGTGAGTATCACCTTAACCTGCCCTGCTTCCAAAACCAACATACTGACTCAGAACCAGTAAAAGGGCAGAGCAGCTCTGGGTCTTTTTCCTCATAACCACAAACAGTATTTACGTTACAGAGATGTCTCTTTGGTATTCTCTTCCTAAGATTGTTGTTTTCCCCACAACGCACGCAGTGTATGGAACGTACAGGGAACTTGAGACCTAACTTGTTCACCTGATCCAGCGTATGAGGGAACCATTCAGAACCGGACTGTTTCAGTCTTCCACAGCTTGGCGTGGAGCGACAAGTTCTGCAGCTGATCCACAGAAAGCTTCCCACTGCTTATTGAATAAGGCATAAAAATTGTTGACGAGCAGAAGGACTGTACCGCCCTTCGAGTGGGAGACCGGGAATGACAGGACACAGCCCCAACAGGAGCAGAGAGTGTTTAACTTGCTAAGTGGGAGTGGGGGAGAGAAAGATGGGGTAAGGAGGAAAAGAGCTATTTCTCTCTTAATGGGGGAAATGACAGCAGATGGGTGAGATGAAGAGGGAGGAGGGGAGGCAGTCCCCACGGAGAACCGATTTCTCTCCAGGTCGGGTGCAGGTTGTCAGGGGGAGGGAGACAGCTGAAGCATCAAGATACTGGTGGATCCATTCCCCTGTGGGTACCTTGTCTCCCCTGGGCCAGGTGATTGCCGTCAGCAGGTCGGCTCTGGTAAGCTGTGGTGCTGCTATCGTGTCACGGTATCTCTGGAGTTATAGAATGTAGGCAACAGGGCGCATGTGGCTCTGTTGACGGGGTTAAATTATGCAGTGTCCTCACAGCTGCGGTGAAAACAAGACAACATAAGTGCTCTGTAGTCTGCCAGGAGATTCAGGGAGAATCTGTTGGGGTCACTGCCAATTAAAATGCAACCGCATATGATCACCACCAGTTTCCGACACGTTGGCTGTGTTATCTTACAGGGAGAAAAGGCAATTTTCTCCCTCCCACTCTTTTTCTCTGTGCATCCCTCGCTCTCCCTCCCTCTCTCTCCCTCTCCCCCTCTCTCTCCCTCTCCCTCTCTCTCTAGTCCAAGTTTGAACAAGGAAACTGTGAAAATCTTTTGCACAAAGAAAACATTCTGTGGCAGATATTATGCACATGAACAGGGCTGTCCAAACACTGCAGTCCAGTACACAATGAATTGTAAATTGCTTATCTCACTTTTGGTACTTACGTACTTGGTGATACATCAGTATATCGGCCAGCAATCTGTATCGGCTGTTTATTGGCAAAAATGTCAGTATCGGCAATAGCTTAAAATGTTTACCGATATTTCTGTCTGGTTGTGCTTTCCATCATTTCCGCTATGTTCATTCTACCGTGACGCTAGCAATGCTACAGCTGCCACAGCAAGAAAAAGATAAAATTCCTGTCATTAACTTTCTGTTAGACACATGAAGTTTTTGTTATGTAGATAACTTTAGATAGCGAGTGGCAGCAGACAGACGTACAAGTGCTGTTGTCTCAATATACCACGTTACTTGTTACGATAACTTTTTTTCTCTTGAAACATTACACAGCACACTTGTTTGTTTTGTGGTTTTAAGGGTTAGGAGTTGGCTGCCAAAATGAGTGGCTGGTTAATTTTCTATCTACATTTGATGGTGAACCAAAAAGTTAACTTGAAACCATGCCTAGATAAATCAAGTGCTTTTCAGGCTGCAAACTATGTGAGAGCACTTAACGATCTTCTGAAACATGGCTATTTTGAACAAATTACTCTTTAGCAACTATCCAAAGACCAACAATGGCATTTGGTAAGGCAGTTTTGAGAGTTAAATACCTCACCTACTTTATTCACTAATATATCCAGGCATTGTATAATGAATATTGCAGAAAAAGAATGTGTTTTATCATACCATGTATTCATTATCAGACTTACTTTGGAGACTTAAGTTATGAGATCATATAGAAAGATACATTTTGTATGATTACATTTACATATGTTGAAATAAGAAGCGTCATCACAAGCAACAGTTATTATTTAATGTATGCCAGCGCACAGAGGTTCAGATAGGACAAAACAACATCGGGCTATTCTGGTATATGATTCATGTATCAGCCATCTGTATTGGCCAACAATTTTCTTATGGGTGAAATTGTATGTACCCCACAAACACGAACATGATAGCAAACCAGGGATAAGATTTTAGAGGACAGTCCCGAGGCCAAATGATCATGGGTACACTTACATTCCAGTAGTGTTATAGAGCGTCAATACAGTCCAATGTGCACGTGTGCAACTTTCCCAACTCCTTCTCTGACCCCGCTCAACCCCCCCTGGGTAAAGAGACCCAGTCCACATGCAGGTCTGCCCAGGGCAGAGCCCCCCCAGGCGGTTCCCAGTGGGCAGTGGATTGACCAGCTGCCTGGAGGCGGCTTGCCGGTCATACCTGTCCTCTCCCAGCAGCTCTCCACTCTGCAACATTCTGCCTCTAGAATACTGATGAGGCCGTCTGTCGTGACGTTCTGTACGTGGTGGAGATGGAGCGATGGCAACGGAGGGGGTGGGGCCTGTGCCAGGGGCTCGGCTCAGCGCATCATGGAGGATGAGTTACTGTCGCTCTGTGCCTCGGTCGCTCCTCCATAAATAACACAGAGTGCGGTGACGTAAGGAGGGGGTGGAGGCAGCACTGGGAGCTAAATCATACTAACCTACACATCCGTGCACATTCATTCCACAGGTAGCCAACATTGAAATTGCTCAACGGCTGAAAGAGAATCCCTAGAACGGACCTAGAATGGTCCTAGAACAGACCATGGCATATTTGACATGAATGAAGGTACTAGTAGTAGGGATTATGTTTCATGTTTTCGCCAAATCATACAGGACAACCGTGGACTGAGAGGACCTTTCAATCTCTACTTGTTCTGCTACTTATCCTTCAGTTCCTGCCTGGCATTCATTGTTCCTTCTTCTAAGGGAAAATATATACTGAGTATTTTTACTGGTCGTATCACACAATGTGTCCACAAAGATAATGTGTTTGATGATATGATGTCATCTTTTGGAATACTGTTTTAATGTGCAGACTTTCAACAGTTGTGTTCCTGTATAACGTAGACTGTCAACAGTCATGTTCCTGTACAATGTAGACTTTCAACGGTCATGTTCCTGTTTAACAGAGATTGTCAGGTTTGGAGATTAAACAACCTCTGTCACCTCTCCAAGTTTGTTTACTGTCTTTGTGTCTCTCCCTATTTGTCTCTCTTTTCTTCTCTCTTGGTTACATCTTTCCCTCTATGTACTTCTCCCTATCCCTTTCTCTATCTTCCTGTCTCTCCTCTTTTTGTCTCTCACCCACTTTCCCTCTCGCTCGCCCTCTCCCTATCTGTCTCTATCTCCCTCTCAACATTCTCAACTCTACCTCCCTCGTCTCTCCTCTCTCTGAGCCATCGCATCCCCTTCTCTATATATTGACTCCTCCTGGGAAACCTTTCGCGCTTGATCAGTTTTCTGACACCTGTCAGGGAGCTCATGTATGCTGTCCATTGGTGTGATGTCTGGGTTGGTGTGAGTGTGTGACGGGGTGGTTGACCGGGCTGAAAGGCTGAAACTCCTCACTCTTTGACTAATTACCTGTTCTGCACCATAGTGACCTGTTTTAACACACACACCATTTACACACTATCACACACAAACAGTGAATGTTGTCCTGGAGCATACAGTTTCTCACACACATTCATTCTCACACTCTACATATATTACCTGTTTACATGATTTAGTATAGTAATTATAATGGTAAATCATTTAGTATTATTATGTATACTTTTTTGTTATTTAATCGAAAAACAAGACTAGAAACAATACTTTTAATACCTGCAACACCATCTGCTATAATGTATGTGACCAAGAAAAATCCCAAACCTATTTGTCTTTCTCTTTTTCTGTTCCCCTCCTCTCTTTCTCTCTCCCCCCTGTATATCATCATCCATCACTCCCATGTCACACACATTTCCATGCTCTGCTCCTCTCTCTCCTTCCTTGGCCCACTGCTCTCTTATTTGACATCTCTGCTCCACTTTTCACAACTCATCAGTATCTCCATACTGTACAGTGTCTCCCACTGTGGATGTAACACTCTATGTTCTTTTTTCAGCTGAATTCAGCTTTATACAGCAAAGACAGCAGCACAATACATTGCATTAACAAAAGTCCGTAAACCCTGGGCTGAGTGTTTTACCCAAGTGATCTAATGCAGTGTTCTATCCAAGTGATCTATGCAGTGTTATAATGCAGTGTTCTATCCAAGCGTTCTACCCAAGTGATCTAATGCAGTGTAATAATGCAGTGTTCTATCCAAGCGTTCTACCCAAGTGATCTAATGCAGTGTTATAATGCAGTGATCTATCCAAGTGTTCTACCCAAGTGATCTAATGCAGTGTTCTATCCAAGTGTTATAATGCAGTGTTATAATGCAGTGTTCTATCTAAGTGTTCTAACCATGTGTTCTAATGCAGTGTTATAATACAGTGTTCTATCTAAGTGTTCTAACCATGTGTTCTAATGCATTGTTATATTGCAGTGTTCTATCCAAATGTTCTATCGAAGTGATCTAATGCAGTGTTATAATGCAGTGTTCAATCCAAGTGTTAGAACATTGGATAGAACACTGAGATCCTCAAGTATTCTAATGCAGTGTTCTATTCAAGTGTTCTAACCATTTGTTCTCATCCAGTGCCTAATCCAAGGGTTCTTTCTAAGTGTTCTATCCAAGTGTTCTCACCCAGTGCCTAATCCACGGGTTCTATCTAAGTGTTCTATTCAAGTGTTCTAACCATTTGTTCTCACCCTGTGCCTAATCCAAGGGTTCTTTCTAAGTGTTCTATCCAAGTGTTCTAACCATTTGTTCTCACCCAGTGCCTAATCCAAGGGTTCTATCTAAGTGTTCTATTCAAGTGTTCTAACCATTTGTTCTCACCCTGTACCTTATCCAAGGGTTCTTTCTAAGTGTCCTATCCAAGTGTTCTAACCATTTGTTCTCACCCTGTGCCTTATCCAAGTGTTCTAACCAAGCATTGTCTCTTGTTATTGCAGGTCTCAAGCAAAGACACCTGGGATATGAGGAGGTGAGAAACCCCATGTAATTGTCTGTGACTAAACCCCTTATAAAAGTTTTAGGAACTGTTAGACAAAAATAGTTGCTCCCTCTGTGGTTTTCTGTATCTCTTAGGCGAGAATATAAACGGAGCTAAATCAGCACTGCCCCCTGTTGAGAAGAGTGTGAGGGAGAAGTGAGAGAGAGCCAGGGGAGGGACAGAGAGAGAGACCCTCATGGTTTCTGCCAGCGTCTCTAAAAAGGCATTTAATTTCAAGGTCCATTAAGCCATGTCTTTGCCCGATAGAGGAAGAAGCATGGTGAGATTCTATGTCTGTGTCTCTGAAAAGAAAATATATTCTCCGCTCCTCTGTGGTCTGCCCTCTACTCTGCACTGCCCCCTGCTGTCAGAACCCCGTAAGAAAAGATGTATGTAAAGTTCTGTGGACAATAAATGCAAGCAATGGATAATATAAGGATGTCTTTCTGGGATAACAGCATCAGTGACTGTAATGTAAATGTACCAGTAACAGCTTTTACACTATTAGGCTAACTCCCTTTACAGTAGCTGCTGTTCCTATGTGGAAAAACGCCTAATGATGTAGTGGCACTAACTGCCCTGTTCCTCCTTAATCCTGCACATTAATTCATGTTTGCAGTTAAGAAAGTGTTTCAGGGAAAGAAGCTGTCATAGGGAAAAGGAGAAAGTCAATCATGGAGAGCAGCGTCTGTGATGTGGATTGGACTGGCAGGTTGTGGTGGCTGTGTGTGAGACAGTCTTTACCAGCTGATTTCCTTTCTAGAGCGTGATCCTCATCAGTCCTCACACCTCACTTCACGATGGCTGCTGTGAGTCTGGAGCGGGCTTGTGCAAGGCCTCTGTGCTTTTACCCGATTTCAAAGGCTGAGATGCGTACCATCCTCTGAGATTCCTCACTTCAGAACATTCTGTTGGTGATTTGCAGATGAGTGATGATTAAGGAATTCAGTCGCTTCTTGGCTGGATCATTTCTGGAAAGCCCCAGCACATATTTAGAATTCTTCCGCTTTGAAAGAAGAGAAGAACCTGATAGAAGTCCTGTGGTTAGAGATGACATGCCATCCCCAGGTCTTGCGTAAATGAAACAGGAATGTTTGTGTTCGTTCGTATGAAACACCCTAGCAGACACCTCATCCAACACATCTTGCACTCGGTATGTACATACACACACACACACACACACACACACACTCATCTTCCTCAGCTCATATTGTGACCTGAATGGACAGTCTTGTTCTTCCAATTTGGGAGTTACATGGCGTTTGTGGTGACCTGTTTCTGGGCTGGGGAAGAGAGTCATGGGACGCTGCTCATGGAGACACACTCATGCTAGTCATATGAGCTCCAGGGCCGTCCCACCTCCCCGAAAACAGGGAAGTCAGTAGGAACGAGGGAAGAACAGGGAAGAGGAAGGGAGCAGGGAGGAAAAGCAAGATGGAGGATTTGAGATGGACGGTCCGGGCCGTGGGAGCTGGGTGTCTGCAGAGTTGCTGCTGGTGCTGTACTGAAGAAGTCCAAGAAGACGGTGACATAGGGAAGGAGGAGAAGGAGGAGGAGAAGTGGGGGGGAAGGGAGGAGGAGCAGGATGAGGGAATGGAGGTGCCACCTTCTTCCAAGAGCAGGAGTGTTGCATCCTTGCCGTCTGCTGAGGTAGTTGTGTGTGTGTCTGTGTGTGTGTGTGTGTGTGTGTGTGTGTGTGTGTGTGTGTGTGTGTGTGGGGGGGGCATGTTTAATTTGAAGGCTGGTGTGATTTTATGATTTCGGACAGTGTCCTTGGATTCTGCTAGCGTTTTCCCGAACCTCCGGTATCTCCACGCTGTTCCCGTCAGTTCCTGAGTTCTCCCTCAGAAAACTCCCACTTCTCCTGTGGTAGCCAATGATCCTTTCCGCTAGATTGAGGTTATTTGTTTTCACGCCCGAGCTGGACACCAAGCTGCTGGGTGGTCAATTCTGTTTGATTTGATACTTGATGTTCAGCTGCAATAATAGATGCACTATCACAATAACCGTGGGCTGGGTGTTTCCTGGGGGGATGTGAGGAGTCTTTACCTGGCAGCCTGTTGGCCGGGTTCAGAGATCTACTCAACACGTTCTGCTGTGTCCAACAAATTAATTAGGGGGAAAAGGCAGTGTCACCATTAGTAGAGGAACGAAGAGGAAAGCAAAGTAGCGCAGAACCTGACCGTCATGGTGATTTCCCATGGGACACTGCAGGCCGCCTTATCCGCAGGGCTTGCAGTGAAACATCCTGTGCTTTACTCTGACTAATTAATGCTTTTCTCCCTCCATCTTTTGTAACTTTCATTTCGTCATCTACACTGGGTGGGAAAGCTGAGAAACTTTCATTTGGTTTTATTAATTAAGACTTAAATACCCACATTTCCGTGACTTTGTTTATCTCTCTCCTTCTGCCTCTGCGTATCTCTCTGTCTGTCTCGTTCTTTGTCTCTCTGTTTCTGTCAGTATATTTATTCCAGTCTCTGTCTCTCTCTCTCTCTGTCCGTCTCTTTCTGTCTCTCTCAAATTTGATGACTGTTTTTGTTCAGCACCTCTCACTTCTTTTCTCTCTCCTACTACTCCTCTGTCCTCCGCGGTGCCAGCTGGATGAAGCAGACAAGCCCCAACCCCACTGGTTTCACACGCTGCAGGTTCGGAGGCTCAAGGTTCAGAGGGGACGCAGCAACAGTGATCCAATGGGAGGGAAGAGCTTCGATCAGGAGTTCCAGTGGGTGAGCTGAACACTGCCAGTGAATGTTAACCGTGAATGTCTGAGGTCAACGTCTGTCCTCAGCAAACACGCTTGTGTGTGTGTGTGTGTGTGTGTGTGTGTGTGTGTGTGTGTGTGTGTGCGTGTGTGTGTGTGTGTGCGTTCTGACAGAAAACAGGCCTGCAGTTTGGTACGGCCAACTCCTACCTGAACCTGGAGAAGTTGGGAGAGGGGACATACGCTACAGTCTACAAGGGAATCAGCCGGTCAGTTAAGGTCCAATATAGCCTGGTTCCCTATCTGTTTGTGTCCACTACTTAGACTTTACTGAAGTTCAATCATACGGTCACACTGACAAAAAATAAGCCACAGTTTCAGCTGTGGATGGATTTGAGTGTCCTCAGTGCTATTCCTTTGAGGACGAAGAAAAGGAATATTTTAGGGAACATTTACCAGACTTCTCGTCACTCACTCCCGGAGGACTGTTCTAACGAGCTCTGACCTCGTCCAGCCTTTTATAGTGATGGCACTTTATATGGTCAGTGCAGACTGCCAGAGGTCACGTTCTATATGTCATTGTTCGGGAGAGAGAGCAAAGTAAGCCTGAGAGCTGGCCAACAGCCAGAGTGCTAATATTTTTTCCATCGGGTCGGAGATTTGAATAGGTGGCAGTGACAGAGAAATAGCTTGCCGTAGTTCTTGACCTGAATTTAGGAATTGTTTTACATTCCGATCCCTCCCAAGTCAGAAACAATGTAGGATTCTCCGCGTTGCCTAACCTCTGTTCAACTCTTTCCTCAGGATTAACGGACACCTGGTGGCACTGAAAGTGATTCGTATGAAGACTGAGGAAGGGGTACCTTTCACCGCCATGCGAGAGGGTAAGAGAGCTCCACCAGGGGCCACGGTGTGTTTACCTCTGCCCACGGAGGCCCACCGCTCAGAGCACAGCCTTGCTCACCTGACTGTTCATTTCTCAGGTCTCTCAGAACCAGGACCATGAGGGCCTGAAGTAGGCGCTGTGTAATCCTCCCAACACAGTTCAC
This sequence comes from Esox niger, assembly GCA_016801105.1. Lineage (NCBI taxonomy): Eukaryota > Metazoa > Chordata > Actinopteri > Esociformes > Esocidae > Esox > Esox niger. The sequence goes on from JACXGJ010006050.1 coordinate 25,957, forward strand.
GTTTAGGTTTTGGAGCTCCCATGTGTTGGCAATACATTTTCTACCTACTGAATTACACGGAAATGTGCCATGCTTTCAAGCTAGTTAATGTTCTGTGACAGGAGTTCATGCGGGAGAGCATTTGAGGTGCCAGCCGGCATGTCGGGTTAGCTCGCGCCCGTGTGAAGTTCTGCCACATACCTCGGACATCACTGTGTTAGGTTGCGTCAGTGGTTGTAAACACACTTTGTCTGTCTTTCCGTCTGTCCAGCCTCCCTCCTGAAAGGCTTAAAACATGCCAACATTGTTCTGCTCCATGACATCATTCACACCAAAGAGTCCCTCACATTCGTCTTCGAGTATGTGGTGAGTACAAACGGATTGGCCTCGTCCGACAAAAACCAGAAGGTCAGAAATGTGGTGAAATCCACTTATCTGTAGGTTATCTGCCGGCCTTGATGTGTTTCTCTTTGTGTCCAGCAAACGGACCTGGCTCAGTACATGATGGAACATCCCGGAGGACTGCACTCCTACAACGTCAGGGTTAGTAAGAATAATGGACGTAAAAACTGATTTGTTCCTCACACAGCGAACACAGCAGACGTATTCCCCCGTTCGCTTTTGACCTCTGACCCTGACGCCTTTTTTTTATATCTCTCTGTCCATCAGATATTCATGTTCCAACTGCTCCGAGGTCTGTCCTATATTCACAGCCGGAGAATCCTTCACAGAGACCTCAAACCCCAGAACCTGCTTATTAGCTACCTGGGGGAGCTCAAGCTGGCAGACTTTGGTGGGTAGATTACCTCATACAAAATAACTACAACAAAAATAGCTCCTAACTCTAGCTCGATGTCCACATCCCATTTTAACCCTGGCTCAGGGGGTGGACAAACTAAGGCCCGCGGGCCAAAAAATGCCACACGTAAGCCAATTCTGTCCGGTCTGCGTTAGGTTTGAGTAGAAAATAAATCCTAATAAAAACCCTGTTCTGTCTGGTTTTATTAGGGCTAGCACGGTCCAAGTCCATTCCCTGTCAGACCTACTCTTCTGAGGTGGTGACCCTCTGGTACCGGCCCCCTGATGTTCTCCTGGGATCCACTGACTACTCCACCGCTCTGGACATCTGGTTAGTGGACACATTCCATTTTCTGCATCAGGACATCCACCTCAGTAACCCTGCAGGCGAAAACAGTGACAATGGTGTCTTTTTAGGCAGCTTTTCCCCCTGGGCAGCTCTGAACTCCCTGAGGTTGACCTTAAATATCAACACATTATCCTTGGACCAAACTGCTCTGGAGACTATGTGTCTATCCAGACCGCCCTGATCTGGAGACTAAATCACTACTGTCAGTAAAGGTGTGACAAGCTCTCATTTGGTTTCCATTAGTGTAGTAGACGGCTCTCCAGAGTCAGTAATCTCAGGCCGGCTTGGATCATGGTGCGTGTCTAGAAGAGTTTAGCCCTTTGGCCGTGGTGCAACTGTGGTTATGTGCCATAGAAAAAAACATTTTGAGTTTCTCTCCTGGGCAGAAGAAGTGCTTCCCCTCCAGACTTGAAGGAATTTGTTATTCAGAGAGAGCAATGGGTACGAAACCATCCTAGACATTAATGTTAATGATATCTGGGCAGGTTTCTATTTAATCTTTCCAAGCAGAACCAATTAGGACCGCGCAGAATTTTAGGCTTTTAAACACATGAAGGTAAAACACAGGTTTAGTATTCAAATCGCAATAATCAAATATGTTGGACTACAACTAGATCTATACAAACGTTGGTTAATTGGTTTAGTTTAAATATTTTACCATGGATATGTTTTTGTTTCCATTCATCACCTTTCTTTTTTTATCCATCCACTTTTTCATTTATTTGATCCCTTTTCATGTTAAGAGGCATAGCCATTGCTGATTTTCCACCAAATCAGTTCCATTAGTCGTGCCAAATAGAGCACAGATAAAAACACCTTCTGACTCCATTCTGTGTTGTCTTCCAGGGGTGCTGGATGCATCTTCATTGAGATGCTCCAGGGGACGCCCGCCTTTCCAGGGTTGGCAGACATCTTTGAGCAGTTGCAGAAGATATGG
>JACXGJ010006051.1:0-36082 GCA_016801105.1 Esox niger
AGCAGGGAATATCTAGTAGGCAGTAGGAAGAGCAGGGAATATCTAGTAGGCAGTAGGAAGAGCAGGGAAAATCTAGTAGGTAGTAGGAAGAGCAGGGAATATCTAGTAGGTAGCGCATTACTGTTAATTTCTCCTAAATTCCAAGGTTTTTAAGGCAAGAATAAACAAAAATTATCACTTGACCATTTAACCCAACCTGGGAATTTTTAGAAAGTTACCAGTATTTCACAACCCTTATAAGACCCCAGGAACACTGAAAAGCAGTGACCACGAGCGACTTAAAGAAGGAACAGGCCTCACACAGAGCACAGAGGACCCCCATTGGCACTGGGGCACATCTGTCGTCGGACCTTACCCACAGCTGTTCTGACACAGTGACAGCACCAAACTCATCAATAACCATCCCCTCCTCCTGAGGACAGGGGAAACATAGGGCACAAGGGAGACGATTAGAATGAAACAAACCATAAATGTTTCCTTATCATTATCACATGGCATATATTTTCCAATCTTGATTAGTAACCTGGGCTTGTACAATCTTACCTTGGATGTCACCTGAGGTAGTAGAATGTAATCTGGGCAAGTGGAATGTCACCTGGGCTAGGAAAATATAATCTGGCCTAGTTGGATCTCACTTAGGCTAGTTGAATAAGATCTGGTTGTGTATGATGTCATCTGGGCTAGTTGAGATTGAGTTATACTAGCCCAGCTGCCCATCATTTATTATTAAAACACCAGCCCCAACCCTGTACTGCTGCCACATAGATGTTGGATCAACAGCAGGATTTAACATTATGTGTGAAGTACATCAACCGACAGGATTTAACATCATGTATTAAGTAAACCAACAGGCAGGATTTAACATCATGTATTAAGTAAACCAACAGGCAGGATTTGACATCATGTATTAAGTAAACCAACAGGCAGGATTTAACATCATGTATTAAGTAAACCAACAGGCAGGATTTGACACAGATTACAGCACCTTGTGGAGCATCACTAACAGAAAGGATGGAAAATCCAATCAATTCAAGAAGTCTGTGTATTTGTTGTACATAAAATCTGAAAGCTAAAATTGATAATGTTTTTATTTAATAATATAAATGAAACATTCACTCGCATGCCATTTTTCACATGCTATTGTAAAATGAACAGACACATTAGCACTAGTTTTAGTGAAACAATCTTCCATCAGAGTTCAATTTGGTTGGATCTTGTCACATTTAAAAGTAGACAAGGGATTTCTCCCAAAAAGCTCAGACTGTTAATCCCATAGCGAGACTGGCCCATATGCTTCATACAGGGTAGGTTGCACTTCTTTGGACTATAAATCGCCTAATCCACTTCTTTTAGAGCTGTGGCCCACCTTGTGTCAAATGTAGTGCTCTAGACAATAGGGTGCAATTTGGGATACTTGTCACTGGCTCACTGAGCTAAGTTGATCCCGTGCTGGAGCAGATGGGGCTGATGAATGGCAAGAGGGAAAATGAAAAGTACCCTTATATCAAGAACACGAAAGAGGCCCCTTTAAAATGGAAAGTAGGAAAGTGCCTTAATAATGACACTTGGACCAGTGCAGACTAATACCAAATTTAACCACACTACTATGTTAGACCTGGCAGACATGTTATCGTATCTTGGTTGGATGGTTTGGGCCTGTTTCTTGGTGGGATGGTTTGGGCCTGTTTCTTGGTGGGATGGTTTGGGCCTGTTTCTTGGTGGGATGGTTTGGGCCTGTTTCTTGGTGGGATGGTTTGGGCCTGTTTCATGGTCGGATGGTTTGGGCCTGTTTCTTGGTGGGATGGTTTGGGCCTGTTCATGGTCGGATGGTTTGGGCCTGTTTCTTGGTGGGATGGTTTGGGTCTGTTTCTTGGTGGGATGGTTTGGGCCTGTTTCTTGGTGGGATGGTTTGGGCCAGTTTCTTGGTGGGATGGTTTGGGCCTGTTTCATGGTCGGATGGTTTGGGCCAAACCTCACTACCAATAAAATCTCCTTTTCCGTTTTCCCCTCATCTCTTGTAAATTATTTTGTGAAATAAATGTGCCTTGATGCTATTTTGTTGAAAGCAACAGGTAAGGGGGACATATTATAAAATATTTGGAGAAAATATGACTATGGTTTTGGACAATTGAATCAATTGAAATCCACTGAAGCCAGCGTGTAACAGACCTCACCCCCTTGAACATACTGTGTTCGTGCTACAGATTTCGTGGTTGTACCATTGGATTTCTCAACAAGTCTATGTGATTTTTGGGGGCTGAACCAGGGTGTTCTTTTTTGGTAGGAACCTGAATTTATTCGAAGTGTTACAATGAACTGAGTTACGAACGGTTATGTTACATCTATGCACGAGCTCAGTCCCATTGGTGCAGTACAGTAAATCTCTGCAGAGTTATGTTCAGGTTTGTTTGGATCCTTTTAAGCCCGTAATGGGGCTTATTGCTACAAGACAAAATAGCAGGTCCAGTTGTGTGAAGTCTCACCTTTTTCTTGTAGGTCTGTTCAGCTTCCCATCCTTGACCCGAAACGGTGGAGTGTCTCTCAGACACGGCCACCTTCACCACCTCCTGTTTCTTGTTTATTCTATTCCTCCAGTCCTCCTCACCGCTCTTCTTCAGGAGGGCCAGCCTGCCGGACAGAGAGAGAGAAAGAGAGAGGAGAGAGAGAAAGAGAGAGGAGAGAAAGACAGAGAGATCTTCTTCAGCATGTCTTTATTTAGAGACATGACAGCCCATACTCGTGAAATGAAACTTTTAGTAGGAGTACAGATGGGTCCTCATGGCAGAGTGAGTTTTCCAACAAAATTCCCCTACACAGACAACTGTGGTAGGGAAGAAATGTCATCCCATTGAAAGTAATGTAACCAAGCCTTTAATCGGGCAATGACCATATTTTTTTGTCTGTAATAACTTCATTATAGCTCCTTTAAATTTGTTGTGAATTATATTTATCCATTTTACAGTCACCACTCAACTCCCTCACACTAAAAAGTGACATTGATTTCAACCAGTGAATGACAGCAATGGCTAGCTATGCTAACTGTCATACCCGACTAAGTCAACAAAAGAATGATAATAGCAAAAGACATGTACACAACATTCCCAAATTCAGAAATTACAGTCATGGTATTTCATGTAGGAGATAAAACATGATTTATGGATAACCTCACATACAGGAATACTTACAACTGAAGGGATGGCAAGGCTAATACAGGGAACCGTTTATAAAGGGCCACATTATGTTCTTATAGAGAAGGGGGGGTATTCGAAACACGGACTAAATATGTCTACAGACCGCAAACAGCCCTTCCCCTCCTGCCTCACCCCTCTACAGGAACAGCTCTGGATATAAAACACCTGAGAAAACTTAAGAGTTGCAGAAACCTATATACCACAAGGACACAGAGAGATTAGGGCTGTGTTCTCATTGTGTCCCAAATAGCACCCTATTCCCTATACAGTGACCTACTTTTCATACAAGCCTTGTGACAGTAGTATCTCATGTACAGTAGGGAACAGGGTGTTATTAGGGACACATTCAGAGGCTCATTGTGTCACATATTCATTACATCATCATCTTCTTTTTACACAGACAACAATATGAATCAAGGTGAAATCTTTGGGAGTTGGCCCGTGTTATCCCCCCAAACGAACGGAGCAAATGTCAGGGCAGACTAACCTTTCTTTGATGGACATCTGTTTGGCAGACATCTCTGAGGGTTGCGTCTCGCTGGGGGTCAGAACGTTGGAGACACTGAGTCCAGGGACGTCTTCACGCTGCTCCTGAGGCTTGACCAGCAACTGGGGAAAGGATGCGGGCTTGGGCAGGGTCTGCGGGGCGGTCTGGGGGGAGGACTGGCTGGGGTTAGTTAGAGTCTGAGGGGTTAGCTGAGAGTAAGGCTTGGGTAGTTGCTGAGTGAAGCTCCTCTCCCTTTCCCGGGGCTTGGGCTGAGATTGGGCTGGAGGCGCCTGGCTCTCTGTCTGGGGAGGCTGGGCCTCTGTCCAGGGGGGATGGGCCTCGGTCTGGGGGGGTTTGGCTTCGTTTTGAGGGTGACGGGCCTCGTTCTGGGGGGGATGGGCCTCGTTCTGGGGGTGACGGGCCTCGGTCTGGGGGTGACGGGCCTCGGTCTGGGGGGGATAGGTGTAGGGCTGGGGCGGAGCGTAGGGCTTGGGCAGGGTCTGGGGAGCCTTGGTGACAGACTGGATCTGAGGCTGCTGCAGACTGGAGGTGTGAGAGACGGCCCTGGACGACACCGCTGTCGTCGCAGTCCTCAATGACACACTGGTGCGTTCAGTGCCTGTGGACAGTAACACACACACACATGCACACACACACACGCACACGCACACGCACACAAAATGCACAGTAAAAAATACAGGGTAATCAATACTCAGAGAGAAGCAGTCCCCAACAGCAGTGAAGCCCCCCTCATACTCACAAACACACACACACACACACACACCACACCCCTCCAGACTGCCATTACCTTCCACACAACAAAAAAAGCCAGTGCAGTTTATTTGTCATTCTCATCTTTGGGTTCACACGGATCTACATAGAGCTCAGCTGGTTGAGACCAAATCCAGTGGTCTGACTGTATCCTCCCATCTCTCACTCACCATTCCGTTCAACAGCTTCTCTCTCCGCCTCTCTGTCTCTCTTTCTACCGTTTTATCTCTCTATCTCTGTCTCTGACTGCAGAAGGTGTGTAAATGAAAGGCCAGAGCTGCAGATGATATCACAAGGCTCCCATTGTGTTCTCCTCCCTGCCCTCTCCGATGCTCAGCTCATTCATGCGTCTCACGGACAATTGTTCCCCACTCGCGTGTTCATTTAAGCTTTGCCTTCCGTTGTTCTACATGAGTGTTTCCTCTCCCTTTGACAAAAGACGACCCCCGAATCCTCTGGACCCAACTTATGGCGTTTCAGTCCACCAGACGGGGAGATGGATGGGCTGGCCGTGTCCATGGTCTGTCTGCCCGGCCGGTTCTGGCTGAACCGCAGCCTGCAACACTGACATCCGTAACATCACACCAACACATCCGCACCCCGTTCAACAGACGTCTGTCTGAAATCCCGAGCTAAACCAGCATGTCAGTAAACACGCCGGGCCTCTTGCAGACAAAGGAAGCCGCGGGGGCAAACATATGAAGAGATATGCTAATTAGATTGAGCTGAACCCACATCTCTAGATTAACTGACTGTCAGATATGGTCAGTAATGTGACAAACACAGAAGCATTAGGCGTGCAGACGGACCCAACCCCCAAGTGTGCAGCCCACAGTAAGAGGCATGTGATTAAGGTCCTGTATGGACCACGGGACTATAAGACATCTCCCTGGTCCTCACTACCCCTGCGAAAGGCACACACATATTTCTGTAGACTACACGTATGGTCGTCGGCCCCGGTCCAAAGTCAGGCGCCATGCAGGGAATGGGTGTTCTGTAGTTCCTACCTGGGAGGGTGTCCCTGGTCCTGCTGCTGTGCGTGATCTCGGCTTTGTGCTGCAGTTCCGTGGGTCTTTCTGAGCTGAGTTTCTCTGCCGGGCAGCTCTCCGGCTCCCTCCTCTCAAGGGAGATAGTACCACTGCTGTTGTCTCTCTCTCTTTCTCTCTCCCAGTCTCTCCCTCTGTCTTTCTCCCAGTCTCTCTCTCTGTCTCTCTCCCAGTCGCTCTCTCTGTCTCTCTCTTTGTCTCTCTCTCTGTGCTGCCTGGGCTGCACCAGCAGCTCGGTCCTCCCGTGCCTCAGAGCAGTGTTGTCGACAGAATCCCGCTGGTTACTGCTGGCGTGCCACGGCTGAGGTTGGGGCTCTGGGGCTGGGGGCTGACAGAGCTTCTGCCTGCTGTCTCCGGCACCACGGCTCTCCCTGTCCTCTCGGCTGGCCCCTCCCATCCACACATCCCCCTCTCTCTCCCTGTGGCCGGCACCACTGGCTCCGCCTCTGTCTCCTTTCTCTGCTCCTCCGCCCCCTCGGCTGTGTGTCTGCTGCCGTTGCTGCTCCGAGTGGGGAGGGGCGGAGGAGTACAGATCTGGTTCGGGGACACGAGAGTATTCACCACCCTGGGTCAGGCTGAAGTACCTGAGAGAGAGAGGGAGAGAGACCAAGAGAGAGGGACCAACAGAGAGAGACCGAGAGAAAGAGAGAGACCGAGAGTGAGAGACAGAGTGAAAGCCGGAGAGAGACCCAGAGTGGGAGACAGAGAGAGACAGAGAGTGAGAGAGATTACAATGAGATTATTTTAAAAGTCACCTTTAATGGTATCAATAGCAGTGAAGGCAGAGCTATGATGTCATAGTGTGACAATATGAGGACACACCTCAGCCCTCCCCTCTCCTGAGTGGTGGTGGGGGGGTTGTAGGGAACAGCTGTAGATTTCTCCAGATGAATGTTGTTGCCACCGTCGGTCACCATGGTTACCGTGGCGACCGAGGCCTTGGAGGTGACGGCTGCTACGGAATGTACCAAGGAGGCAGATAGAGGCTCCAAGCTGATCCCTCTGCAGTTCTGCAACTTCAGGAAGGGAGAAGGGAAGGAGGAAGAGATGATGAATAGATGGACGAGGGGCGACAGAGGAATGGAGAGGGATGGATGGATGAGGGGCGACGGAGAGAGAGATGGATGGATGAGGGGTGACGGAGGGAGGAAAGGATGATTGAGGGTTGACGGAGGGATGGGGAGGGATGGATGGATGAGGGGCGGCGGAGGGAGAGATGGATGGATGAGGGGTGACGGAGGGATGGAGAAGGTTGAATGGATGGATGGATGGATGAGGGGCAACAGAGGGAGGGATGGGTGGATGAGGTGAGACGGAGAGAGGGATGGAGGGGGATGGAGGGATGGAGAACAGTTGTGCCCGTGAACAAACATAACCAAGTCTAAACAATACCTGGCAGGGTCATGAGGTCAAACAGCATTATCCTGTCATACAAGACATTTCCCTTGACCATGTCCCACTAACACAGAATTAATAACGCTCACTGGAAACATCGAAAAGGTCCTTTCCTGTAGTAGAGCATCATCATTGCGTTTCATTTTATCCAATTTCATTAATCTGATTAAGAGTGATGATCTACTCTTATCATCTACCATTAAACAAATGATGCACTTTCAACAAACCTCAGAAACAGGCATTATGCATTAACCTGCACACAAGCCAAATATAATATTTTGTGAATTTTTTATTCATTCACATTTAAAACAGACTCTGTGTACCATGCTGCACAACAACCAATCTTGCATAAATCTGAGTATAGTAAATTCATGAATTTTCGAAAGTTGACATGCACACCTACTCAGCCATTAGAAAAGCAACAGAAGAGCTGAATACTCCAGCTAATATTATATTCAAGCATCATAAGGCATAATAAAGTTGTATACATGACACAACATGGCTGTTTTCATGCCAAACTTTTCTGTAAACAAGCATTAGGAGAAACATAATTGAATGCATGAATGAAAAGCATGTGCTATAAGAGGGCAGAGCATCTTGAACATCTAAATGAACATAGCAATAACACCAAGCCATACTGTAAATTACATCATTGGGTCACCATATAAAAAAGCATACAAACTTTTAGAATGCTACAAGCTACATGTATGCAGAGATTATGACTGGAAGACTACCGGTCATCAGAACTGTTCAGGCAGATTGCTAGACAGGTTTCTCTTACTTTTTCTCCATTAGTCAACAGAGCAGTAGGAGGAGGAAGAGAGGTAACCATGGGGTCAATCTCCTGTATGGACCAACACATCATCATTCACTTGTTTTATGCACAACGTTTCAGTTTGATATGCTAAGACTTGGATCCCTTGGTGTGTGATCCTGAGAGTTTACAAAGACTGAGCAAGATGCACGAGGGCCAAGCGAAACCTACTTTCAGGAACAATTTCCAGAAATAAGAACAGCCTACAGCCAATTTAAAGGTTTGTTTAGTCCAGGACCCGCCTTCCTCTGCATCAAGGAACCTGCCCCTCAGCGTAAGGCTCGACATGTGTGACACCTAGAGGCCACGTTGTTGAAGAGCATGAACGACAGAGTCAACTGATTTGTCCTGACTCTCTGGCCACCTCCCAAAGTCTGCACTTTTCCACTCTCATCCATTTAAATCAAGGGCTCGACGTCTACGATGACACTTCCGGACAAGGGGGGATAACTGTGCCGGTTGAGTGAGGGGCAGGACTCCTCACCGACCTCAAAACTGATGGGTAATAACAGCAGGATTCGATTGATTCGATGGCTTTCTTCGTTAACTGACAGACTGAATGCCTACCTGGTCTACCTCTCCCTGGGTGATGGGCTGGGTCTGGAAACGGGAGTTGGCCCTGCGCTGGCGGGTGTCCCCCCTGGAGGCCCCGGACCCCTCTGCAACAGGCTTGGAGGTCTGCTGGGACAGCCGGTTGAACAGGGCCATCTTTTCCGCCAGGCTGGGAAAGCGGAGGGCATAGGTGTCACTGGCAAGGTTTGTCAGCGTCAAAGCCTTGGTGGATTGTGAGGAAATGGTGACTATAGATGTTCATCGATAGTTATTTATAATGCAAGGATATTTGAGACTTCAGCTGAGACTAGAAGACTGCAATGCAAGCTGCGGTCCCATTTGGATTAAGATTGATTTGAAACACATTTCAATTTTCAACGTTATGGACTGTTACAAAAGTGAACCAGACAATTATTTGGATTTCTTCACAGGTTTCAAGAAACATCTTCAGCCAGGAACAAGGCACAAATGATGCTTTACCTTCAACTTATTATAACTGAGCAATGGCCCTTTTTAAATGTGTTATTTGATACAGTGCTTATAAACCCCCACTTATTTCTTAGATTTTTATGATTTATGGTTGTGTGTTCGTAGTTGCACGTGATGTTGGGAAGCATATTCTCTACCTTTACCTGATAGAAGATTTCATATTCTTTTTTTTACCTGAGAGAGGAGATGTCGGGCTCATCTGGACCCAGGTCCTCCGTCATTTCCTCAGTGCCACGTCCTTTTCCGTCTCCTCTGGGCTGGGCCTCCCTCTCCTTTGCTATCTTTTTTTCCTGCTCCTCCTGGTTCCTCACAATGGAGCTGTGCTGTGAGACCTCCTGCAGGCTGGGAGGAGGAAGCACACACACACACATACACACAGACACACATACACAAACACACAGGGTAATGAGTGTAGATTGTGTAATGTATTAACAGCTGAAGATTCATTTGCAATACATGTACAGTACATCTCAAAATCAATCAATGAAATTTATTTTATAAAGCCCTTTTTACATCAGCAGTTGTCACAAAGCGCTTTCACAAAACACCTGGCCTTACATCTGACAGATACTCTCTGACTGATAATCAGTAACGAATGCGCATAAAAATACATATGAGACTAACTGTTCATTCTTATACATTTTCATAAATGTTATAAATAACACATAACACATAAAACATCCAGCTAAAAACATGGGCTGAATGCAGTTGCCAGGATAGTGGAAGAAAATAGTACTGTAGGTGTGTGAGTCATTTTGGAGAAGTGGAGAATTGGGATTAATCTATGGGGAAGAGAAGTGTGATGCAGCTCTGGCATTGAGAATTGGAATGCAGCCAAGCTGTGGAGAATCAGGATGCAGCCTAGTTGAAGAGATTCGGGACGCAGCCATGCTGTGGATAATAAAGATGCAGCCATGCTGTGGAGAATCAAGATGCAGCCAAAGTGTGGAGAATCAGGACGCAGCCAAGCTGTGGAGAATCGGGATGCAGCCAAGCTGTGGAGAATCGGGATGCAGCCAAGATGTAGAGAATCGGGATGCAGCCAAGCTGTAGAGAATCGGGATGCAGCCTATCTCTACTAAGGCACTAGTCATGCTGCTGTTGGCCATCTGTTGTCGAGGATATGTGTGGGTACGTGGTTCTGTTGGTGGCCAGTAAAGAAAGTCGCTGCTACATGCTCAACCAACCTGCGAACTTGACACACTGAGCTTTAACTAGCTTCACCTTTGACCTGTTCTCCCTCAGCCACAGCGGGCATGTGACACATTTCAAAATATGAAGTTCAGCGGACAGTTAAAAGTTTTAATAGAGAAAGGGAGCACAGGACATTTCAAACCGGAGACTGTTTTTTGAAATTGTAGACAGGAAAATTCGTAATGCAACCACCTGGGTAAAATGTGTTTGACATCCCTGACCTATAAGGGTCAAATTCCCACAGTTATCTACTCAGGCAGCATGTGAGTTTGCTGAAACAGTTAGGTAATGTGAGATGATTGAACACTACCAACAGCAGAGGGCGCTGAAGAGCAGATGTCTTCATGACTAACATGTTGAAATTGCTGCTGCATAAGTACAGAAGAAATAATTTATCAGCGTTGCCAAATTGCAGAGACTTTCCCAATTTCCAATGTTTTCCAGATATCCTGGTTATTATTTAAATCAGAAGAAATGAGAAGGAATCCTCCAACTAGAATTTTACAATGCAATGAATGAATCAATAATAACTTCATATCCATCACAGCTGAAGGTAAATAGCACATAAGGCCAATGAAACAAAAACAAAACAGCAGTCTCATACAGAGTAACAGATGAGAGGGCATGCAACTCTAATTGGATATTTATACATAAACCCATGACTCACGCTTTCTCTCTCACATGCACGCGCGCACACGCACACACACACACACACACACACACACACAGTCTAGTCACCTGTAAGTGTTCATGGAGTTGCTGTCTACAGTGGGGCTGGGGATACGTGCTACTGTGGTGTGAACCGTCACCGTTTGTGAGGACATAGAAGGAACACTTTATGTGTCCAGGAAACAAACAGACAAACAGACAGAGATATAGAGATTGATACAGATATAGTTATAGAGAGAGAAATATACATAGATGGAGAGATACAGGAATAGAGATACAGAATGACATAAGGTCTGACAAAGAGATTTAGAAAAAATTAAGTAATAGCAATAAAAAGAAAGAGATGGAAAGAAATATCGACACAAATATAGAGATAGACAAAGACGTAGAGATAGAGATTGATATGGAAATAAAGAGATATATAAACAGAGAGAGATTGATATGGAAATAAAGAGGTAGCTATACAAAGATGAATGGACATGGAGAGAGATTGATATGGAAAAAAGTTATAGATATACAGTACAGATACAGATGGACATGGAGAGAGATTGATATGGAAATAAAGAGATATATGGAAATGGAGAGCGGTACTGATGTCACAAAGCATAAGCAGTAAGAACCAGAAGAAAACGACAAGAAAGGAGAAAAGACTGATTGAAACCATACATTACCCTCTACTCCCCAACTGTTCTAAAGTTTATGTTGTAATACATGGGTTGTGAATCCAATGACCTTGGTGACACTCAAGACTATCAGAGGTGACATACGTGTGTGCAATGTCCACTTCCTCATTGGTGATTGGCTGTGTGTGTGAACGATCCTGGACTCGTCTCAAACGCCTCTCCACAGCAGGGTTACGGGACCGAGGTTTGGGGATGCTATCTGTGGTCCTCTCCAGTTCCTGTAAAGGGAACCAAATATAAACCTACTGTCAGTGTTTACATCTGGAGGCTCGTGGCACAGGGTTGGACGTGAATACATGATACACTTCATTTACTCCATTCCAGGCTATTAGATATCCTCCCTCAACAGCCCCCACAGCAATCAACATCGTAATTCAGTAGAAATGTAGCATTAAAGTATTGACAGATACTGTACCCTAAATAGTGACCTCTTAGCAGCCACACTCATCTTAGCTCTTTCATCAAGCTTCTCTTCATCAGCTGCAAAAGGGCAACAATATGTTAACGAGTAAAGTTTATAACCACTTTCCCCACTATTTCCCGGTGTGACCGAAAACCTAGTCGGATTTCTTATTATTCCAGGTGAAGTAACACAAATATCTGTAATTATTTTAATAAATATTGTTTAAAACGTTTCTGTTTATTTCACATAATTCCACACGCACATCAATTCCTTGTGTTTTCTGAAAGGGAGCAAAATAATCCAATACTTGCCTTCTGAGGTCTGAAGCTCTGTAGGACTCAGACGAGATCTGAGAAAGTATAAGCAACAACAACATTTATTAACATGACAGTGTTCCTTTTTAAGGCAATGCATAAACTCCCCACAAGAGACAACATCATTTTTGTATGAATTGAGATTGCATAAAACGATCTGCAGTACACTGTATTAAAAAAATTATAAAGCAGATATTACAAAAGTACTGTACACCCTCTGGTGATTTGACCAAATTCTTTGGGCTGTTCAGAAATCATTTTCCCTGGGTCTTTCAATACCTATAACTGGGAAAATACTGCAGCTTCTTTGTGCTACATCCAAATACTCTCACCTACCAGACTCCATCCTCTCTGTACTGCGTCCTAATACTCTCACCTACCAGACTCCATCCTCTCTGTGCCGCGTCCTAATACTCTCACCTACCAGACTCCATCCTCTCTGTGCCGCGTCCTAATACTCTCACCTACCAGACTCCATCCTCTCTGTGCCGCGTCCTAATACTCTCACCTACCAGACTCCATCCTCTCTGTGCCGCGTCCTAATACTCTCACCTACCAGACTCCATCCTCTCTGTGCCGCGTCCTAATACTCTCACCTATCAGACTCCAGCCGCTCAGCAGAGGTGATGGGCTGAGTCCTAAACCTCTCACAGGACTTGCGGTTGTCTCCAGGGGTGATGTAGCGCAGAGGCCTCCGTGCCGCACTACCACGCTCAGGATCAGTGCTCCCAGCAGTCGGATCTACTTCCACAGCGGCTATCTCTACTTTAGTCGGCTCCCTTCGTGGGGTCACGGGTCATGGGATGGGATGGAGAAAGGCCACGGCAACCGGAAAGGAGAATAATTGCGAGAGAACAACGGCAAGGTCAGTTTGAGGTTAACGATGCGTTTAAAAGTGCCTGCAAGCCAATCATCTGTGGTAGACGTGGCGAAGTCACGCACAAGACAAACACATGTTGGCAGCGGCCCGATTGTCTGAACAAGTCACAACATGCAGCCACACAACACTCCGGTTTGCCCAAATGACAGACCGTCAAAACAAATAGCACGTTCTCCCTCATTCCAGATAATAATTACAACGGAGGCTTAAAAAGCTCAAGCGTCGGATGAGTCTACATTAGTGACAGGCAGACTGATTAGAGCCGGTAATCATGCTGTTCCACCTACAGCTCCGGCTTCCTGTTTGCGTTCTCCAGGTATGAGTGTCGGAGCTGGGCCACAGAAACCCTGGTATCCAGGGCTCCAGCCTCCCCATTGGGCAGCACCCCTCCTGCCACCCCTCCTTCCCTGGCCGGGTAGGTGCCCACGACTGCCTCTTTGCCAGCGGCAGACCTCTCCATGCTCCTATACGTCGCAGATCGGTCGCTAACACCAATGTCAGACATGGAGCGTGTGCGGACCTTGGGCTTGGGGGGTCCGTCCTGCCGGGCTGCCTCAACCCCCCTGTGTCTAGCCTGAGGTAGGGAGGCGCCCTTCTGGAGGTAGACGGCCGAGTCACTGCCTCTCTGCTGACCAGGCCGGCTCTGAGGGCCGCGCTGACCCCGGAGGGCCTGCGGACTCTGGGGCTGCTGATGTTGCCAGGGCTGGGAGGAAGAGGAGGGCCTAGTTGGGCCGGATTCCTCTACGTCCTGGCTTTGGCTGGGCCAGCGTTGTGGCTGCTTCTTCTGGTCACCGTCCTTGGTCCTAGCCTCCCAGTCATCTGAGTCCACACGACTGGTTCTCATCCCTCCAGAGTTCTCCCATTCCATGGTGGCTGGGGCAGCACGGTCATCTTGGCGACTGCCTGGTCCCAGCTGGGGCTCACCTCTCTGGGGGTCGTCTGCGCTCTTCTCCCTGCGGCGGATCTCTGAGGGCAGCACTGCCTTCCGGCTCTTCAGAAGCCCCTCTGTGTGCACCTCCTCTCTCAGAGCCTGCCTGCCCTCCCGGTGGTTCTCCCTTTGGTTCTCCCTGTGCTTCTCCCTGTGGTTCTCCCGTTGGTTCTCTCTGGGGTTCTCCCATTGGTTCTCCCGGCGGTTCTCCCGTTGGTTCTCCCTATGGGTCGTGTAAATGTGGTCGGCACTGACCCTCCTTCGCGGGGTCTCCGTCTCCACCCGGGGGGCTGGCATGGCCAGATAAGGCTGAGGGTCTGTGGGTGTCCCATGGTGGCTCCCCTGGTGGCCAGCGGGAGGGACTGATGTGTGGGTGCGTGGTACTGAGGCATGGGGGTACGGGACGTGGGTGCAGACAGGTTGGGGAGGCTGAGAGGAAGAGGGGGCGGTCCTTTGGTAAGCGGCAGGTTCAGAGCTGTGGCCGCGCCGTGGGATGTAGTGAGTAGGGCTGGTGTGAGAACCTTCCAGGTGTCGGCTGACAGGAGGCTCGGGAGCTGGACCGCGCTCTGCAGAGGCCGTTTGGTTGCCACTCTCCTCTTTCGATATTCTGTCTCTTACTCTGATTCTTAAAGGGGGAAGAACAAATTTACGGACTGTAGCACGGATTATCAAATTGAAGACAATGTGACTCCCAAGTAAACTACCACAGTCAAATTGATGACTCTAAGGCTGTGTACAGTGAACGGGGTGTCATTTGGAACTCAACCAGGGATGAACACCAAGACACAGTCATGTGATGACTATTTTGAGTAGACCATCTCCGGTGAACAAACAGGGATATATAAAAACAGCACTGCATGCTCTTAAATCAATAGCCATGTTATCATGGGACAAACATCAAGAAAAATCACCCCATCCAGCTAAAAAACAGATTGAAGTTCATCTAGGGACTCCATGTCTTTTCCATTTCCATCCATGGCCCCTTGCTCCCCGCTGCCAAAGGTCATTTTATGTTGTATCCCAAAATGGCAGCCAATTCCCTTTATAGAGCACCAGATAGGTAACAGGTGTCATTAAGCGTGCACCACGCTAATCTCCTGGTACACCACTAAGCCACCACGAACTGACAAGCCACCTCCTCATTTCATTTGACATGGCACTGCAGGGGTTTAAATGGCATCCATGAGGACACACACCTCAGCGACGACCAACCCCTTATCTGGGCTTTACCTGGCGGGCCAGGCCACACATAGCCTGAGAGGCAATCTGTTTGTGTTAGCATGCCAGCACCCTGTCACAGAATGTAGTGTTGGGCTGACAGCAGGAGCACTAAATTGATCGGAGACCAGGCAAGACCATGGATCTCTGCAAACCCCAGGTTGTCTGGAGACATGAATGCTACTTACAGTATGGTATATAGTATACGTGTTGAGAAGCTACATGTGGCTGGAAGCACCTTGAAAGGCTGAAAGTTTCACTTTCTCACTACTTTTGACCAGAGCTCTGTGTGATTAACAGCCATTGATCCAGCACATCTAACATTACATCCCTGCCTTCAGCTGGCCAGCCATGAATCCAGCACATCTAACATCACATCCCAGCCTTTGGCTGGCCAGCCATGCAGAAAATCTGGGTCAAGTTCGGCTCCAGATACATACCCCATTAGCCTAGCTAACCCTTTCCTCACTACCAAGGGCTTAAAGATGGAATCTGCCTTGGCTGTCCACACCACAGCCATTTTATTTGTTTTGTCTTGATTGAGTGCCAAGGGGAAAGTTATAATAATACTCCGCAATATGCTGCTGTTCTATGCCACTTGCAATGCTCTCAGAGGGGAAAACAGTGTGGTGTGCAACAATTTCTTTGTTGTAATTTCATAAAAAGACCAGATCTGGCCTGTTGCAATGGAACCAATAGAACAGTCTCAAAACAACAAACACTGCCCATCTGGCTTCCAGACAAGGTTACCCCTAAAAGTATCTGAAACAAGGTCTCCAGCCCATGATGTCCCTACCACAAAACATGCAGGTCTAGTGGCGGACACCTGAGTCTGTCTGTCCTTGAGACTGCCAGGCTATAGGACCAGGGTGGGAATGTGATCACACACTGTGGACTGGTGACGGCCAATCAGGACTAGTTTCTTAACACTATGTTAACAATGGGTCCCAAATGGTGGCCTATATAGAACACATCCTCTGAACAGGGTCCATAGGGCTCTGATTAAAGATTGTGGTCTGTGTCAGGAATAGGATGCCATTTGGGATATAGACTGCAATACTGTAGCTATTAATATTAGTAAGGGTATAAGAAGACATTTTGACCCTGTGCTGTCTCTCTCTATTCTGGCTTCAGCTCTTCCCATAGAGTTTAATAGGGAGCACAACTGACACAAAGCCTGTAATTCTACGCTACTGTAGACAGTGGCTTGACAAGCCTATTGCTGTTCAGTGACTATGTTTAAAATCATAGTACGTCCCTTGCATTACTCGGGTAACAATATACATTTTTTTTGTGTAGCTAGGCAACTGGCAGTTGGGCAAAATACTTAAGGCTGAGCAACATTGTTATATCTTTGTTATTGTTTTATCGGCCCTTCACTCTGCCTCCAAGATGGCCTGGATCTAGGGCGGCGTGTTAGGTATACCACTGAGGAGAGCTCCCCATACCGCCGGTGCAGCGCTACAAGGGTGTTATCTCTTCTACAAGTGTGTAATCACAAGTGCGCTACCGGGATTTGTAATCATGAGTGCAAAGAAGAAACCTGCGTTGGCGAAGAGATAAAACACTAGGATGGCCTGAGCTGAACTCATTAGAGAAACCAACGCATTCATCGGTGTGGTACCAGGGAATTGTAACAGCGATGCTGATCTGAACTCACCCCTGTCTGCTGAGGATGGCCTGAGCCTGCTGCTCAATGAACAGGTCCCCGGGGGAGATGCCGTATCGCGCGGAGGGCAGGGAGGCCCGGCGGGCGGAACGAGGCGAGCTGGGGACAGCCGCCACACTCTGGGCTTCTCTGGAGGCGGCCCTGGATCGGGGACTGAGCTGCTCCACGGGGCTAACCTGCGGTTGGTGGGGAGGCTGAGCATGATCCTGGGACTTGTTGCTGGTTCCTGTTTGCCCCCCCCCCATCGTTCTCTCCTGGGCCCGCCGATAGTTCTCCAGGTTCATCATTCTCTCCCGCGCTGAGTAGGTGCTGGCCCTCTCCCGTGTGGGAGGAGGGGCTTGGCTCTGGTCATGGCCAGGAAGAGGGGCTTCGCTGTGGGCGGGGCCAGGAAGAGGCTCGGCAGGATGAGACTGCATATAGACCCTGCCCATTCCGGAGCTGTAGGGAGCTCTGTGAGAACCTCCTCCCTCAACCTCCTGTCTATCCCTGTCTCTCCTCCGCTCGTCAACGTTCTGCTTCTCTCGGTCTCTCCTGCGCTCTGTGGCGGCCGGGGGCCCCCGAGCCGAAGCATCAGTTTCCCTGCGTGAGCGCGAGTAGCGAGTACTGTAGTCCATGTCTGTCTCCTGGTCAAGGAGGATCCCATAGCGCTCTGAGAGCTGGCGACGCCGTTCAGCCTTGTAGCGGGCAATCCGCTCGGCCTTGGAGCTGAGGCTGGCTGGGTCCACCGGGCCGACTGAAGGTGACGGGACGGGCTCTGCGTGGGGCTGTCGGTCTGGGGAGGACACCTCCATCTCCTCTCTGCTGTAGCGTCTCACTGTGGAACAGGGAAGGAGACAAGCACATGGCTGAGTGGGTGCCATGAGGCACCCTATTTCCCATATAGACGACAACTTCTAACCAGAGACGTGGGAACCGTTTGTGGTACAGACTAAATCATACAAACACAACGACATCACAGACAAAGACAGAGACACTGTTCAAAGCACAGGCAGGCCTACGATGACATTCTCCCAAATATCATCTTTCTGCATCCAGAAATAATCGGCACCGAACAGCTCATGCTCTGAATGAGGGTCTAGGTGTCATGTGCCTTCCCACTAACTAGCACACGGCTTGACACTTCACCTTTGCTTTACTAGCTTAAATATCGAAGTACAGTCAAGACGAGCCAAGTCTACGGTTTAGGTTTCACACAGGCCCCCGGGGCTTGAGTTGCTTTGCCTGGTCAGCACGCATACCTATGACTGGCTCACAGGGCTCGGAGGCCCGGGTGTATCGTGGAGGGTCCTCCTCCAGCATGCGGTTGGCCACAAGGCCGGTACAGCTGGGCATCAGGGCAGGAGAAACATCAGCCTCCACACCCTCCAGACGGCGTGCTATCCTCTCTTTCCTGCTTCACATCGGGCAGAGACAAACAAAGATAACCGTCTTATTTTACTGTTATCTCAATCTCAATGTTTTATTTTACTGTTACATTACTACACCGAGATCACTGTTTTATCTTACTGTCATAGTAGTATACTGAGATGAGTGAATTGTCTTACTGTTATAGTATTATTATGAGATCACAGTTTTATCACATACCGCAAATGTTTCAATGTTTTATTTTGGCATGGAGCTCCATTGAGATCAAGGTCTCTTTATTTTAAAATAAAGCCCTGGCTTTTATCCATTTCAAAACAATTACAAAAAGCTACGGAAAACTAGGGAATTTGGGAAGAATTACTGGAATTTTGAAACCATGTATTATCAACGCAGAATGGGAGAAGAGAAATATGTGTACATCTAAACTGGAACAGAGGGAGAGATTCATTAAGATTTCATCATATGCAAACATACCTGTTCATTTCCAAATCCCCTGAGACTACGCTTTCAAAATGTTTCTTTAATTCTGAAACTGGGAGAAAAATGTATATGAAATATTGCACATTCACCTGTCAGATCATTATTCTCATCACAGTTACTTTGTGTCTTCCAAATGCCCTACACAAAGTGCAGACACAGGGCACTCCATTTGCAAAGCAATGCACGATATAGTGATTTCGAAAGTAGTTTGTGATTGGGAAGCAACTTACCCTTGGGTAGGACTGCCAAAAGACTGGCATCGATATCAGTAGCACTCTTGACCAGCGTGTTCTTGTTCTTGAAGGAAAAGTCGTTCTGAAAGCTGAACGATTTCAAATTATTCCAGCACATTATGATGAGACGTGGTGTCAACCATTTTCATTTGAGTGATTTAGCCAAAGTAATTATTCAGAGCAGCTTACAGGAAGGAGTGAGTAGAGTCAGGTACCATGTTTCAGGGGACAACCACACATCTTTCGCCCTTTCAGCTCTTAAACTGTTAGTAAGGCCTTTGATTGAACCTCTATTTGCCTATGTTTGTTCTAGCCATATAGCCTTCAAAGGTCAAATTCAGTGTGTGTACATTTGTCTTCTTTCACACACGGAAGTGTTGGACAAGTGTGTTGATATGACATGGAAATACTACCTATCGCCTTCATTGTTCTGTCCAGACATACAGTAGTCAAACTGGATGAATGCAGTCATGTGGGAAAGTACATGCATCACTCGGGAAGATCCAGCAACCGCATTTATTGATAAAGATTATTAATGCTAATGAGACAGAGATGGGTTACAAAGCCATTTCCAAGCAATTTTAAGTAAATCATTTCAGACAAATCGTCTACAAATGGAGAGAATTCCATTCCACATCACTGGCACACTACATAGGACCAGTTAGGATCAGCCCAATAGCTGACTGAAGGAGGCTCATAGAAGTCTCTAAAAACAACATCAAGCAATCGACAGGCCACACTGTCCACAATCAATGCTGAATTGTATGAGTCCACTGTCAGGAAGAGACTGAGCAAAATAGGCCTACATCGGAGGCTTTGCTGTCCCAGTGCCTGTCCAACTTGCCATCACTGAGTCCACCATGAATTCCATTTTGAATCAGAGAATTCTTTAGGAGAATGTGGGGCCATCTGTCCATAAGTTGAACCGAACATGGATCATGGCCAATGATCCGAAACATTGCAAAGCTATAACAGTACGGCTAAAACAAAGGAAGGTAGGGTTATGGAATGTCGAGTCACAGCCCAGATCTCAATCCTATTGAAATTAAGTAGGGGGGACTTGCACGCAAAAAAAGTAATTCACTATGACACAGCTGGAGCAGTACTGCAAATAAGAGTGGGCAAAAATCTATGTAAGATACTGTTAGACAGTAAAAAGAAAAGTTATTTCAGCCAATGGGCATAATACTAGCTACAGAACTAGGGGTGTGCCTTATTTTTATGCACTATGAAATGGCATTTCTGTTAAATTTCTGTGAATAGATGATTGCAAAGTATAATCTTTCAGTGTCTTTGTTAAATTAGCTTACCTTGACCTGTCTATAGTCGTATGCCATAAGTCAAGACTACATGTCCAAATTTGTAACAAAAAGCCCATGGGGTAGGGAGCTCCTGTTTCAGTATCAGGGCACGGTACCAGCATACCCTTTGAACAGCAAACTAGTCTCTTACTGTAGTCAGGGCCTAATCTAGAGAAAAAAAAACAGTCTTAGTAATGCTTTGAACTGGGATCAAACCTTCCAGTCTCAGGGCTGACACCTCAACCAGCCACTGAGTTAGTGAACATAATAAACCATGTTGCGATTGTAACAAATCGTCATGCCGGCTGCAGTACCTGTATTCGCTGTCTTTGTAGGGACACAAACCATGTCGGTCCACGTGGTCAGTGTAGCTAGCATTGTTCTGAGCTGAGTCTTCCTCTTCCATGAGGAAGGAGGGATCTAACTAAGAACTAGGTTAACACCTAACCCTGACAAGGCACACGAAGTGATCAGGATCATGACCTACTGGCTTCATCTAGGTTAAAAATAGCCAGGGAAATATTCTCTATAAATGTCTGCCAGACCTTCACAACCGCGTCACTCTATGACACATTAATGAAGTCCTAGAGTTAACCAGTAGGATCAATAGCCAAATGTTCACCACGAGACACCCATAATGCACTTGCACACACCCTCTAATGGCAATGTGTTCCTTTTTGCCATTATTAAATCCCTGTGTGGAAGGGCGCACTTTGGGGAAAGGGAGGAGGACCTTCAGCAGTAGAATAGATATAGCAAAGCATTACACACATTCACATTGTATAGGAGGAGAGGAGCTACTGAATAGTGGACACAAAACACCCTGAGAGTGGTTTTATTGTTCTGCCATTTGAACAAAGCATCTTAGGATAAGCTGATCCAAGCATGTCCAGCTTTTAATGCTTACTGGGCAAGATAAGTCTTAGACCAGTCTGAAGAACCTACCTTATCCTTAACTATTCTTATATTGTTGATGTGGCGGATATAACAACATGGGGGCCAGCGTTCCCCAGGATTACCCAGCGTGATGTTGACAATTAAAGCCTGATGAAATTACCTTATTTGTTTCTTTATTTATATAGTTTAATGTTGTATCTTTGACTTTCATGAATTACTCTCTTACTGTCACATACACTTGTGTGCCACTACCCACAACCTGTCTGTGAAAATTATCTACATTTAACACTGCGGGACAAAATTATATAGTATATCCCACCTTAGGGCTTCGGTTGGCAGTGATGATGAAGTACAGAGAATGACTGGAGCCTCTGTTCCAAAGCCTGGAGAAACAGAAAAACAATTATTATTCTACTTGTTTCTCAGAAAACATGATTATACTTCACCAGATAAGTTACCAGAAAACATGATATTTTGTTATGAATCTTTTAAGAATGTGCCATAGTGAACAAAAACAATGATTCATTCTTCCAATGCAATCTTTCTTAAATCCTAATGTCATCAAAATGTTATCAACCAGAATATCCCAACCTATATAAGGCATTCATCCCTGGGAATAACAATGGGAATATCAACTCAATGAACAACTTAAATCAAAACAAGTTTCAAGGGAAAGAAAATATAGCTACCAGGGTCTTTAACCAAGGTGAATGCATGGAAGAAGAATTCTAGACCAAAAGTATTACAGGCATAGCCACTTTGCCCATGTGGTTCTGGGTAGGTCCAATAGACAGCCTAAAGCTGTTTCTCCCCAATATATCATGGTGTGTTCATGGACCTCTGACCTTGAATTCAGCTTGTCTGAGAGGGGTAAATCAGTTTGCTGTTTCTGCCTCCTGAATCACATTTTGGTTGGTGGACACTGGACTACAGGATGGACCACAGGAGTGTAAAATAGGTGTGTATATAGTATCCTGTATCTTGTTTGGCTTTAAGGTAAGTGCTCGAGACGACATTGGACATTTTTTAAGGACATTTTGGATTGACTGATATACAAATCACATTGCCTTGGAGCAAATTATTCAAACACATTGGTCTTGACAAAAGACAAGTCAGGCCCCCACAGACCATCATGATGGGCATTTGATTTGTGAGCAGCTAAGTGAAAAGGACATGCCAAAGACAAGCTTACGAGACACTGTCAGGATGTTCTGTTACTACACGGAAGAAAGGAACAGTGAACCTCAGATCTCATCCATAGGGAGGAATCCAAGAAACCAATTGACAAGTGAAAATGTCTCTTCCTCATGCAAACCACCCTCTCCATATTCATGGAGTGTCTGAGAGGATGTCTCCCATTTCCATTCAGTTAAACCTATAAAAGTAAACTGATCCTAAATCAGCACTTCTAGTTATAGTTTGCTATTACCTCATGTCCAGCAGGGTGCAAATAAGTATTGCTATGCAGTCATGTACTACAAGTATAAAGGACCTGTTTAATACTCTAACCGTTTTGATCAAAGGGGAAGTAGAAAACAAAGACAAAGCAAGAGCAAGAATTTTCAGGCCATTATTTAATAGTACAACTGCAGCTACAGCACCCGGTGAACACGCACAAAAGACACCCACACAGACACCCACACAGACACCCACACAGACACCCACACAGACACCCACACTGACACCCACACAGACACCCACACAGACATCCACACAGACACCCACACAGACACCCACACTGACACCCACACACTTATTAGCACACAGTCAAAGTCAGTCAAGGCCCCTCCCTTCAAGCGCATGCCAAATCTAAGCGCAGGAATATCTCAGTATCTGTACAACACAAGTAGTTCTATGAACAGACTGTGAGTGCTAGCTGCTAAGTCACAGACACACACAGACACACACAGACACAGAGCCATTGCAGAGTGCGCTGCTCTTCCTTGCCCTTACCTCGCTCACTGACAGCGTATTTGACATGGCTGAGATAATTAGTGATCCATGGGTTCCGGAACATGTTTGTAGAGAGGCTGAAGACAGACGGAACACACACTGCTGACAGGCTCCCTGTTGTCCCGGTGACAGCAGTCACAGCAGCAGTGATGGAGACAGTCAGACAGACAGACAGACTGACAGGCAGACAGGCAGACTGACAGGCAGACTCACAGGCAGACTGACAGACAATGGCAGTGAGGTACAACACAGTCTTAAGGACAGACAGAGAGACGGTCAGTCTGGCCACACGGACAGGACAGAGCAGGAATGGATCCCTAGCTCAGACAGCAGCCTGTGTGTGTGTGTGTGTGTGTGTGTGTGTGTGTGTTTGCGTGTGAGCGAGCTCAGCCAAGGAGCTCAACACAGGAGCATGAAGCGTGAGGTGGAGTGGGAGAGAGAGAAAGCCATGGCGAGAGGGAGGGAGAGAGAGAGAAAGAAAGAGAAGAGAGACCGAGAGAACGGGAGAGAGAGGCTGCAGGCAAGGTGATAAAGCTCCTCCGAGCCCATAATCAGATTACAAGAAGAAATTAGCCCAAATTATAAAAATGCTGAAAAGGGATTGGAAGACACGACTGAAGAGCGGTGTGTCCTGTAGGACTCTGGTCAAAGGTAGTGCCTTTTAACAGGGAATAGGGAACAGGACTGATCAGCGAAGTAGTCCGATTCTAACCCCCGGTGACAACATACACACGTATGCAAGTGCAAAAACATACATTCAAAAAGGCAACCATACACGCATGCGCGTGTGAACACACACACACACACCCATACACACACACACACACTCACACTTTGGAAAGGTTTCAATAGTGCGGCACACAGGCGGTGTAGATTAGACACAATCTCCTTTAATGGACCATCAATAAAAAAGGAAGATCAGGGAGGGAGAGTGGGAAAAGAGAGATATAGATATAGAGAAAGAAGAAGGAAAGAGAGAGAGAGAGAAAGAAGAGGGAGTGAGAAACAGGGAGACATAGAGGAGGGAGGGAGATGTAAGGGGAGTGGAGGGAGAGGAGAGAGAGAAAAAGGAGAGAAATAGAAAAAGGAGGGAGAAAGAGGGTGTGGAGAGAGATAGCAAACAGGGCCACAGAAAGCTCCTCTAATAATGTTGTGGAAGAATTACATGACTCACACAAACACATCATACACCTGGAAGCATAGACACAAGCAAGCACAAATAAACTCTGCATTTCTGTAGGATAACCATTCACTCTGTGTTAGTATCAGTGTAATTGCATTTTAATAATACCCCCTAATAAAAAAAATGTTTGTTTATGCAAAGGCTAAAATCAAGACAAATCATGTCAGAAATGTTTCACCATTTAACCAACAATATTAGTTGGTTAAATAAAATGCAAATGGAAAAATCCTCTGAAAAATAATAAAGAATGTCATTGGTTGCATAAGGGTGCACACCCCTAATACTTTTTAGAAGCACTTCTTGATTTGAAAGATAGATTTTTCCTTTGAGAGTCATTTTTCAAAATGTGTAAAGGCTTTGAAGTTTTTTTGGGAAATGGCTTCCATTTTACCAACCTTGCCCACAGCTAAGATTTATGGAGAATACGTGCAATGGTTGTAAAATTCAGAGTGCCCAGTTCCTGACAGAAACTTTAAGTTTGCTGTTGGCCTCTTGGTAGCTTCCCTGATGCGCTTTCTCTGCCCTGTCATCCATCCTTCCAATGTCCTGGTGGTGCCATTTTGACACCAGTTGTTTTGTTTAACAAAATGTAATATGAACTTTTGACTCAAAGTATCCACCTTTTGTATACATAACAGTTGAAAACACTTGTGGCATTCTTTCAACAATGGAAATAAGACATTGTTCGGAAGGTTCTTCATAACACTGTTGCAGAGGTTCCCACAAATGTGTTGCACTGGAAGGTTGCGTTGCTTTTGCCCTTCTACCCTGTTTATCTCAAACTACCTTGATGGGGTCTGGAGACTGTGCTGGCTATTCCACAATTTGAAGTTAACCATCTTGGGATTTTCTTCTAAGGTACTTCTGACAACATCTGGAGGTATGTTTTCGGTCATAATCTTGTTGTAGGATGAACCCAAGACTAACTTGATGTACAGCAGAGGGTATTTAATTGCCCTGCACAATACTGTAGCAGACGTTTTGGTTCAGGGTGCTACTCTGGACCCAGCAAAAGAGCCCCAGACCATCACGCTTCCTCCTCCACGTTTGACAGTTGGTGTCACACACTGCTTTCATCTACTCAACAGTGTACAAAAACTAGTGCCTTTTGATGGTGTAGGAAACAGTCCTCACTACAGCTATCTTTGTAATTTCTCTAAAGGAAAGACTTAAGGCTTTTAAGGGTTACAATGGTCTGTCTGTCTTCCTTTGTTAATTGCCTTTGTTAATTAGGTCCTAATTTACTTCCATTACGGGAGAACAGCTATAAGTTGTTAACCTATTACTTGTTCTCTTAAAAAGCCATGTTATTGACTGGACTTGAACATCTTAAATATAAATAAAATCTGGGAAAATGAGGATGTTCACATTTTTTTACAGTTAATGTATTTGCATCAAACAAGTTGGCGTATCAAATTACAGAGGACAGAGGAAAGCAATATGCTCATAACCTAAAAAAGTATAAAAAATATACTTCTTACTGGAACAGAAGAAAACATGTCTCTGGGCTGCAAAATTTGGGGAATCCTTTGCTAAGCCAAACGAACTATTAGCAAAGTAGTCTGCCGAAGTAAACAGGATACAGCTAGAATTGGCTGTAAGATTAATGAAACAAAAATCTATTTAAAAGAAACAGGAAACCCAAGAATTCAACAAACAAAACTGTTTAGGGACGTTTTGCAACGCGAGTGCTAGTCACTGCCAGTATTATTTATTCTTGCCTGCATGTTAACAAAGTGAACGATTACAAGCCACCTTTTTTATTTATGAGCAAGAATGTATTGTTTGACAGGACCACAACTTATGGCTGTTACTGATACAAAAGCTCAATCCCCATTTGGCATCACTTCTACTATACAGCCAATCTGGCTGACACAGCCTTTGAAGGGAGTTTGTATACCTGTCCTGATTTGTACCTTTCAGCTATAAGATCTCAAAGATATTTTCTTAATAAAGCTTCTTGTGGACCATGGCCATCTCTGCACTATGCAACCAATACATTCTGTAAGAAATGTCCACTTCAATTCACTTCAGGGGAGGGAAAATGACCTATGCATGTCACTGGTTAAATCAGAACATAATTAACACCTTTGCACATTTACGCAAACAAGGCTGTGACAGTTTAATTTAAATATTTTTTATGAAAGATTATCTATTCAATTTTTGCTTAAATATTATATGTTAATATATCTTATAAAAGGTGGAAACAATCCTGATATGTATCGTCTTGATTTCAGCCTTCACATGAACAAAAGCAGCATTTTCAATAAGGGAATATAGACTTTTTATGCCCACTCTATGTCCTCAACGGAACCCTATTAACAATACAGGGAATCACTTTTGCCAGGGTGCCATTTGAAGTCTTCATTTTTTAAATCCACTGTCTGTTTCCACAGCAATTAGAATCTAGGATTTCCATTAGTAATATCACTCCTTAGCAACAGACCTGGCATGTAGGCCTGATTACCAAATGACAGCCTATACAGTTTATTACTTTTGACAATATCGATAGTGCACTACAGAACATAAGGAATAGAGAATACAGTGCAATTTTTTACACAGCCTCTGATCCAGAATTAACAAATATTTACAGTAGACCAGAAGGCCATTTAGAGCTGGCTGTTTGTTGTACAGTGCAGTATGGACATAAGTCTTTGTAGGACTACTGAGGCTTTACACTATGTGCATGAAAATAAGACCAAGTGTAGGAGCACATTCACAGACACGCGCACACACACACACACACACACACACGCTTACATGTTTGTGGGGAGCCAAAACCTAACCATCACCCAGAAATCGATGTTCTCTGTCCCCTAACCCCAAACCCTTACCCATAACCTCAACAACCTTACCTTACACCTTAACTTAACCAAGCCCAGACGGCTAACCCAACACCCAACCGGTGATACCTTCTTAAGCATTAAATCACATTGTACGATGGTGCATCAGTCATACAGTTTTTGCCCAAAGTCGGCCTTTAACACACCAGTACGCCACAGCTTTCCCCTCCCCGGTGCGTCCATCTCCCTAAACTCCGAATAGACCATCCAAATAAGGCAACGTGTTAGCTTAGTGGCTGCCTGGCAGAGAGTGAGAGACAGAGTGAGAGGTGGAGAGAGAAAAGTCAACCAATGTTTACCACCAAAGTGTTTGTGTGTGTGTGTGTGTGTGTGTGTGTGTGTCTGCCTGCGTGTCTGTGCATGTTTGTGTGTGCGTTTGTGAGTGTGTCTGTTTGCTTTCCCTCTCACTCCTCTCCTCACCCACCTTCCTGGCAGCCAGCATAGCAACAAACATGATCCCTGTGAGTCCCCCTCCAGGCACCTCTGCCTGTCTCTATGCCTGGATGGCCACAACACCCACCATACAAATTAACATTTTCAAAACTGGCCCTTGACCCCAGCACACAGGGAGGCAAATAAAAAGCTGAAAGTTACTTCTAGAACAAGCTACGTTTCCTCTCACAAGACCACATCCCAGTTTATGCACCGATGCAAATGACCCGTGATGAACAGACTGCTGGACAGAACATGGATATTGCAGGTATTGTCAGGTAAGGGGGAAACATAAAGGTACTTTAGGGGTAATAGCCTTTAGCACTAGAGACCCCAAGTTATTTTGATACTTAATATATCTGCCATTTATTAAGTTAGGCCCTCTTCTGTCCTTGACTTGTCCTAGACAAATCTATTTCACAGAGGCATTTGGTTCAGTTGTATTTGGTTCAATTTCCACAACAGATTTTTTGTAATAAGCAGTTTTAAGAGAGCATGTCATTATATTCCCAAGCTGCCAAAGCTGACTTTTCATGCCTTCTTCAAACTATCTGCTTGCCTGGCTGACATCTATGCTTGGTTGTCTGCCAACCACCTCAAGAACAGCATGGCAGAGCTGGACTTCCTCTGGGGAAAAACCTTTCCTTCACGGTTGACAACTCCAGTCTCGCTCTCCCAGAGTGCAAAGCACCTTGGTGTGACCCTAGTCCACACCCTGTCATTCTCCACAGACATCAATGTGGTGACATGCTTCTACAGGTTTTTGCCCCACATTATTTTAAATGTACCAGAGTAATTTAGCTGACTATTATCCAGAGCAACATACAGCGGTGAATGTATACATTTTCATACTGACTGCCCATTGGAATCGAACCAACAACCCTGGCATAGGACCCATGCAAAACATTCATAGGTTGCAACCTTACCTTACACAGAAAGCGGTGCAGTTACTTTTCCAGTATTGGACTACTGCAAGTCACTGTCAGTAGGGCTCTCTGCTCATACAACAAGATACCCAAAATGCTGCCTAATGTTCAACCATTCCAAGTTCTCCCATGTCACCCAGTTTGGCTCAATCAACTAGCTTCCAGTTGAAGCTCCCATCAGCTACAGAGCAGCAAGGAGAATCTGTCTACCTCTGTAGCTACCTAGGCAATGATTAATCCCAACATTCCAATTCCCTACCCAAGCTCTTCGCACTGCCTCCAGAGGTCTCTTGGCTTTCACACCCCTCTGTTCAGTAAGACCTCACATCTCAACCATCTTGTCACTACCATCACCACCACCCGTACTAACACCACCACACATCACCACCACTACCATCACCACCACCCGTACTAACACCACCACACACCATCACCGCTACCATCATCACCACCACTACCATCACCACCACCCGTACTAACACCACCACACACCATCGCCGCTACCATCATCACCACCACTACCATCACCACCACCCGTAATAACACCACCACACACCATCACCGCTACCATCATCACCACCACTACCATCACCACCACCACCACCACTACCATCACCACCAACAACCCCAACAGATCACCTTTATCACCATCACCAGAACCATTACTACTACTTCTATCACCACCACCACCACCACTAACATTACCATCACCTCTAATACCTACATTATATCACCACATACAGAGATCAGCCATAACATTATGCCCAGCTGCCTAAAATTGTGTAGGTTCCCCTTTTGCCATCAAATCAGCCCTGACCCATCGAGGCATGGACTCCACTAGACCTCTGAAGGTGTGTTGTGGTATCTGGCACCAAGGCGTTAGCAGCAGATCCTTTAAGCTCTTTACGTTGCGAGGTTGGGCCTCCATGGATCGGACTTGTTTGTGCTGCACATCCCACAGATGCTTGATTGGATTGAGATCTGGGGAATTTGGAGGCCAAGTTAAAACCTTGAACTCGTTGTTGTCTTCCTCAAACCTTCCCTCTCCAGTCCTGCTGCTGAAACCCTAATTCATGCATTCATAACCTCCCGTCATGACCACTGCAACTCCCTACTCGCTACCGGCATCAAATCTACATCCCTCCATAAGCTCCAAATGGTTATAAACTCTGCTGCCAGACTACTCCCTCACACCAAGTCCCGACAGTATATCACCCATATCCTCTGTGAGTTACACCAAGTACCGGCGGCATATGACCCCTATCCTCTGTGAGTTACACCAAGTACCGACAGCATATCACCCCTATCCTCTGTGAGTTACACCAAGTACCGACGGCATATCACCCCTATCCTCTGTGAGTTACACAGGCTTCCCATCTCCCAACGCATCAACTACATGATCCGGCTAATGACATATAAAGCCCTAAACAATATTGCCCCTGCCTACTTCTCTGACCTTCTACCATATCATCCAACACTCACACTCCATTCCAGTACTGCAAGCCACCTCATAATCCCCAAGTCCAAGCTCCAAGGCTTTGGTGACAGGGCATTCTCAAGGGTTGTTCCTCGTCTCGGGAACTCTCTCCACAAAACCATACGTGACTCTGAGACTTCCAGCAACGCCTCAAGACTCATCTGTTCAAAATCGCCTACCCAAAGCCATGGCAAATCCCACACTCTCAATCTTTGTTATAATCTCATAGTATTATTTTTTTTCTGTATGTTTTCTGTTCCATGTCACTTCCATGTCACTTTTGTAGTCTTTGGGTCCCTGAAAAGCGCTCTAAGAAAATATTGTATTATTATTATTATATTCCTGAACCATTTTTGATGTGTCCTGCATTGAAAGAGGCCAATGCCAATCAGGGAATACCGATGCCATGAAAGGGTGCACTTGGCCTGACACAATGCTTAGGTAGGTGATACGTGTCAAAGTAACATCCACATGAATATTAGGACCCAAGGCTTCCCAGCAGAAAATTACCCAAAGCATCAATCTGCCTCTGCCAGCTTGCCTTCTTCCCATAGTACATCCTGGTGCCATGTGTTCAGGGGATGTAAAAGGAAACTTGATTCATCAGACCAGGCCACCTTCTTCCATTGCTCTGTGGTCCAGTTCTGAGGCTCACCTGCCCATTCATTGTAGGCGCTTTAGGCAGGGGTCAGGATGGGAACCCTGACTGGTCTGCGGCTACGCAGCCCCATATGCAACAAACTGCAATGCATTGTGTGTTCTGGCACCTTTCTCTCAGTACTAGCATGAACTTTTTCATCAATTTGTTGGATCGGACCACACAGGCAAGCCTTCACCACCCCACATGTATCAATGAGCCTTGGTCGCCCAAGACCCTGTTGCCGGTTCACCGCTTTTCCTTCCTTGGACCACTTTTGATAGGTACTGACCACTGCATACCAGGAACACCCCACAAGGGCTGCAGTTTTGGAGATGCAATGACCCAGTCGTCTATGCCCTTGTCAAAGTCGCTCAGAGCTTTACGCTTGCCCATTTTTCCTGCTTCTAACACATCAGCTTTGAGGACAGATTGTTGGCTTGCTGCCTGAAATATCCCACCCACTGACAGGCACCATGATAAGGAGTTCATCAGTGTTATTCCCTTCACCTGTCAATGTTATGGCTGATCAGTGTATGTACACAATACACCCACCATGCCCACACATCTCCACACATCTCCACACATCACTGACCATTACAGTCAACAGTGCCATTAGTACAAAGATATATTCAAGGACATTCACCAGTCTATTGGCAGATTCACTACTGGTAAAAATACTGCACAGAGCATAAGGAATGATGTGAAGTTAAATGCCAGAACTCTTCCAGGATGCAGTCACCTGAGTGGGGTGAGGCAACGGGATCAGAATTATTACATTGGGACAGGAGTGTATGTCTTTCATTACTGTTGTATGGTGTTTATGATAGCATACTAGTTTAGAAGAAAGCTGATCAGCCCTGGCTCACATTCTCTCTTGGGTTGTAAGTTAAGACCAATGTTATATGCAGTCTGCTCCAGGCCCGTAAACTGATGCTATACTAAATGACAGATATGGTCATTCAGTTGCCTTAAATTAACTTGGCCAGATCAACCCAACTCAGCTATGCGCTAGCTAATTTGCCAACCAGTAACTTCAGCCGGCAAGTCCATAGCTAGTTAGCCAGTGTTGTGACTAGCACATGGTAAGAAAGATGAATAGCTACCATACAATTATTTCTTACATTATGTCTGGCTAAATGTTTGCTTGGGCACATCTGGTTTAGATTACAACCTTCATCTTATCAGTTTTAGCGAAGTTAGCTAGCAAGCTAATTTTAGCTCTTTGGCTATCTAGCTCAACTCTCCTACATTACAGGAGGATTGTGGGAGGGGTTCTACGGTAATCAGACAGTGAAGTAAGGGACACATACTCACCCAGGAACAAATAAGGATATACCTGCAACCAGAGAATGGTTCTCCTATAGGGTGATCTGAGGAAATCTTAACAGAACCTTGGTGGTGTTTCGATCATTAGATGACACAGTGCTGTGCTTACTCCTGTTCCTGGAGAGCTACCCCCCTGAAGGTTCACTTCAACCCTAATTTTGCACACTTGATTCTTAGAATGAGCTGGATGAGAAGCAAAGTCAGGTTAGTCACGACCGGGGTTGGAGAGAGAACCTACCGGATGGTGGATCTCCAGGACCAGGTTTGAGCAGCAGTGGTCCAGGCCTACAGCACGTGATGGTGTTTATGGTATGACGACAGCAATCAGCAGCTGTGCATGGTTTACATTGTGTCTCCGCCAGTTGGCAGTTAAAAGCCTGTTGCACCGTTTATAACCTTTATGTCTCAAAGAGCTGCCATGCTATTTATTCACGGCTTTATAATGGAGCAATGCTGGGAACAGGACCGGTGTCAGTGCTCCTAAATTAAAATGCTCAGATTTTACCCACTGTGTGTGTGTGTCTGTGTGTGTGTGTGTGTGTGTGTGTGTGTCTGTGTGTGTGTCTGTGTGTGTGTCTGTGTGTGTGTCTGTCTGTGTGTGTGTGGGTGAGGGAGTGTTTGTGTTTGTCTAATGAAGCGTCGTCCATCATGACTAGACACGTTTTAAGAAACAGCAGCTTCCCGAAACCCCCGCGACACCCACTGCTCCTGTAGCCCTGTCCTCAATGTTGATGATTCACAGGACTCCTAAGCGAATTTCAATCTCTCCTCCACTCAATCTTGCACTGATCTACATCCATATAAGACCAGGGACGAATCTGCTCTGATGGCTTGTGAAAGTCAGAGTAAACGTTATGAAGGAGCAGGAAGAGCCTCTGTCTGACTCTGGCTAGTTGTGTGGAGCTGTCTGGCGAGGCTCAGCCGAGCTCAGAGCAGGAGCCTGCAGCACATTGCTAACCTAAACACACGTCCTGCCTGCTGGTCTGCCAGCCGCCTCCTAATAAAGGCAGAATGGAGGGACAGAGAGGTAAGGCTGGGCCACCTTCGCTTCTGAAAATGAAGGGCTGGTTACAGGTGAGGAAGCTACTAAAAAAAGATGAAAAGGTTTGTGTTGCCCACAGAGCTCTGGTCATGACAAGGGAAAAGAGTGCCATTTGGGACGTCATTCTGCTAGTACAGGAGGTCTGTTCACATAATATCAAGATGCCATGTTTCTTGACCACATCTATATCAACTCATAATCTCTTCCTCACACACGCGCGTGCGCACACACACACACACACACACACAGACACACAGACACAGACACTTAACAAAATTGTGCAATTGTACTTCGTTTACAGAGTTCATAGCACTGGGATCTCAGGACAGAGTTGAACTAAGACTCATGCTGATCACACTCAGTTTCTACAGTTGTTGGTAAATACCTACAGAACAGCCTACTGTTTCTCCAAGCATTGATGATGATTGGTTGCATGTTTCCAGATGCTTTAGGTATGGAGGAGAGCACAGAGTAACGCCCCTGTAGGCCTAGGCTATGATGTCATTACCCCATGTGCAATATCAATATTATGTAAGCAGGAAGGCACGAGGGGGCATCGTTTTCAGGTATTCTGCGATGCATCGTGCCTAAGAACAGTTCTTAACTGTGTTATACTAACCATATAGAACACCCCCTCGTGCCTTATTAATTACAATTTGTTGTCCTGTATATCTGTTCCAAAGATATCCAACTGTCCTGTATAACAGGAATTAATGTACATTCAAGAAGTCATTATTAGACATTCAGGTATTGAACATTACTGTGGTGAACAGTAATTCACGCTTTAGGAAATCATGAAGCCAGTATGCCCTTGAAGTGAAAAGTACATACCAGATGTACTGGCCACAGTAACCCACTGGATTGCATAGAATATTATATCATCAATGACAAAAAATTCACATTGATTCAAATTGATCAAATTAAGATATGGCATCTGTATGACAGAATATAGATAAATTAATGAAGACTGAACCCACTGAATAGCATTTGAACACACACTCACTAATTCACACAAGAAAGACAGAGGCCGAAACAACTCTTATTTGCTTTTCGTTTTCAAAACAATGCAGCCATTAACAGCATTTAGCTGTAATCAAAACCACTAGGGTTTATTAGTAGAGAAGCAAAGAAACACGCCACATAACTCAGGGCTAAAACATAGTAAATAACACATTCTAAAATGAGTCAGATTATAAATGTAGACATCTCCGTTGATGCCTTAGGAAAGTCTGTGCCATTTAGTGGGTTGGGGTCAGCTAGACTTTATTAAACCCCAATCCAGGCAGGTAGAATCACCAAGACAGATTGGGAACTGCCTGTTTGCCTCAAGCGGCAACACAGAGGTGTTGCCCCTACAGACACACTATCAGGAGAAGCTACCAACTGACAACATTAAATTATTTGTTTTTCTCCTGTGTAACACTGTAAACGAAGACCATGTAAAACTATTGAAATCAACTGTCCATTTTGCACAACACTGCATACTTTGGGGATGCTGCATGAACTAAATGGGTGAGCTCTTAAAATGTATTTGATCACATGATAATCAAATATAATGTATTGGAAACAGTACTTTATTAATACCCCAAGGGGACACTTGATTCCATCTTGAGTCACATTCAATGGCGAGGGGCACATAAGTCCTGGGAATTATGCCATCCATATCTACATTACAGACGTTCACATCAACACTGAATAATAACACAAAGCACCAGACAGGCAGTCATTCAGTAAAATATGAGCAGCGTAGGCGAAGCACTTACCCCCTCTTGGTTGCAACCTGGCTCCAACAGCATTCAAATTCTCAACAGGTGACTGACATATCAGTGCAACATCACAAGAGTGAATAGTCCACCTGTCCGTGAAAATAATTTGAAGCCAACAACTGATAAGTACTCTTGTTAGTCCTGGGAGACCGGGGGCCTGTTCAGTGAGTAGCAGGCTGGAGTGCAGGTGTGACAGAGCTGGGGTTAGAACCCACGCCTTCCTAAAGCAACAGCAGGATTCTGCTTCATCCACAACACAGAAGACAGCCTCAGCAGCTGACAAATATAGAACGGTGCTTTCCAGACCACTCTGGAGAGAGCCGGGCCAAGTAAATCGGTCCAGGAATGAGAGACAGCGGACAAAAGACAAGAGGGGAACACGGGGGGTGAAGAGAGGGGGCAGGGATAAGGGCACAGGAGGGAGTGAGTTAGGAGAGGGCAGACAAAATAAACACCAGTGATAAAAAAGGAAGCACCAATCCACAGCTGGATTCTTCTTCAAACTATAAAAAGCTCTAATATAGTCCAACAACTAATTAACCAGTCCCCTGTACCTTCTGAATTTTAACGTTGTGCATTCTAACTAATAGTTAGCATTAGGCTTCTGAGTGAGAGGCCCGCCTTGAGGACTGTGGGCCAGAAGTGGGGTGGTAGTAACTTCATACAGGACCAACCATGTATGGGCTGAACAGAGGAGCTTTGATACCGGGGAATCTGCCATAAATAGAAAGGGAGACGACTTGCTAAGAAGGAGACAGGGATCCAATCAGCTGTTGGAACAACAATCCAGTCTATAGTACCAGTACAGCTCCAGCAGTCAACATACTGGGATCCACTTTCAGTATGCTGGGAAGAGCAACCAACCAACACAGACAAAAGACAAAGGTGTCCGGTATAGCAAACACATTAGGTTTTTCCTTACCAAGACTGGAAACAATTCAAATGCAAAGCAGTCTACAAGGGAATTAACCTTGACTTCAATTCATTTGCATCCTAAGTAGATGGCCTTTGATTTAAGCTGAACCCAACCCTAAATGATTTATTGGGTATTGCTAACTTTTGGGCAAAGCCTGTGCCTACCTATGCAGTACACAGCAACACTTAGAATAGAGGGAATCTACTGTTTTATGTGGCCTATCGTTGATCATGAAGCTGAGCGACTGTCTCTGGTATTTTATGAAGGCTGCAGATATGTGAAAATATGTGACAGGACTGCAAGCTCTATGTTGTTTATGCAAGGGGTTTGATTACACAAGACAGGAGCGTGTACATACCCAAGTAAACATTTATCACAGGCCTAAACCAGCTCTTAGTTTTAAACTGCTCTGCCAGTAATCTATATCTGCTAATTATGGGTACTATGTTCAGAAAGAGTATTAACAGATTAGTCATGCAAAAAATTGTTAGTCAGAGCAACATATTGTAGAGAGCATACATTACTGTTCCCAGAAGCACTGGAAATTAAACCCAGTAATAATTGCAGCCTTACTGCCGAATCAAATCTCAATAAATATA
>JACXGJ010006052.1:0-36162 GCA_016801105.1 Esox niger
CATTTTGGTGCAACCTGGTGATTTTCTTACGTAGGCTGTGGGGCACGTACGTAAACAAAAACTACGTCAATCGCTTCATTGGAATTAGCCGCTTAACGGTAAGGGAAATTTATATAACTTCATAATCTATTAATAACAGTATGCCGCAGGAGCCAGCTCCGCGGAACCGCGGAGCTGGGGCGGACAGTGTTAACAAATGCTTTTTAGTTTTATATCCTTCACAAAATATGTATCATTATAGAAGCTGTTAAGATTTTCCTTCCTCCTTTACTGTTTTCCCATGGAATAGATTTTGACGGATGTTTGAAAATTAAATGTTATTGGGGGCTTCACTGTAGGACATGTTCAGTATCCTTATGATAGACTTTCTGTGTTTACATTTTGTTTGTTATTAATAAAAAATAGCCCTTGTATTCGCGCATGGCGTTTTCTGTTTGTCACATCTTTTCCGCTTATGAAAAAAAGCACCTGTTAATGTTTAGCAATCAGCAGTAAAATGTATAATATTCCATCCCCTCTTCCTTAAATTAGGAGTCTGCTGATTCCTTAATAGAAAAGATTATCTTTGTGAGGACATAGTCACTGCAGTGAAATCCGTCTGGATATGGGAGTTGCACTGAGCCCCAAAAGGCCATTCTAGGACATTCTAATTTGTGCTTGTTACTGTTTGTATGTGCCCATTTTAACTGTCATTCACTTTGCACTGTATACGATCCAAATTAAGCCTTTCTTGTAATGCTGGGATTAGCCAATCAGTTATGAAGCTGTTTGGCAGAGGGCGACGCCAACCCGAGGCTGCTGTTGGTGGTGCAGCAGTTGGGGGCATGGAGGCCAGGGGAGTGGGGCTGTGGACCGGTGTGGCCTTGTAACTGTACCTGATGGGTTAAATATATTTTGAGGTCCGTCATATGACTGAAAATTGGACCTTTGACTCACAGCCCACTCCCTGCTGTTAATCACTGCTTATCTGCCTGGCGTGCGTTGCTTCTGGTCAGGCTCAAGACTGCTTGACTCAAGACTGCTGATGAGGATTTTGACTATTAATACAGCTATTTTGGAAGGTATTTGTGTCAGTGGGCTATGCGAGGAGGTTAGGATTCATATTACCTGGATGTAATTGTCCCCAACAATTAAAAAAAAATCTGGGATGGTAATTTGTCCACATGTATGTCACACGTGATATCTCTGACATCTCTGTCCCAATTTCAAATGAACATTGAGTAAATGTATCCTGCCACCAAGATCCTATGTTCACCAAATTATCCATATTACAGCTAGAGATATTACAAGTTCATATGAATCTAAATCTAAGGTCCTGCCTCTCAACCAGTTTGAAATAAATGTGTATGATTGAGTAAAACTGTTTTACTACAGATGCATAATCATGCGAAGATAGGCCTGTCCTATTTTTGGGCTCCGAAGCTTCAGTAGTGATCAACAGCGAATGCTCAGAGCTTCGGTTTGGGAGGGGGGAGTTGTGCTGCAATTAGCGCAGTTATAATAACAACAGCAAAACACATATTTCAATAAACAGACTATATCTTTTCCATCTTGCCGATGAATCCCAATGTTACAGTCGCAGGAGTGGTTGCACAAATGACAGTTTATTGCTGAATAAAACATTTGCACACTGTAACACAAACGGTAGCTATTGCACAATGCAGTTAAACCCAAATAATAATAATGCTCAACCAACAGTAGAGAGCGAAATCTTTTCGTGTTAAGCATTTTTTGTTTAGAGCTTAAGTACTTAGGTTTTATGCA
This sequence comes from Esox niger, assembly GCA_016801105.1. NCBI lineage: Eukaryota > Metazoa > Chordata > Actinopteri > Esociformes > Esocidae > Esox > Esox niger. The sequence goes on from JACXGJ010006052.1 coordinate 1,765, forward strand.
TTAACACATTGCTTTTCTCTTCATCTGGATCATAGACGATTGACTACCATATCAGTGTCGCAAGCCTGCATCTGAAAACCTCAGTATTCGGTTTTACTGCTCCTAAGGAAAAAAGTGGTCGGCTCTCGCAGTGGCAGGAAATGTAATCCTGCGCACATTAAGTGGTTCAAAATTTTACGGTACCTAAGAAAATACGGTTTAGACCAAAAGAAAGCAAATGTGTTAAAAGAGAGGCATATCTTCTATTTAATAAGTAATGTTAGCCTACCTAGCTAACCGCACACTGTTGGTAGTTCTGTAATCGGAACAAATTACCAGGGCTAGTTTAGCTAGCTATTCTCATGTTTCTCTATTTATGCTACATCAGATACCTTTCGTGTAATGTTTTTGAGTATATAATAAAAATAAGTGTATGTCAACTCACCTGGTCGGATGAAGATTTTTTAAAATGAACTGAATAAAGTGCACAAATTGTGCAACGTGTGGCTTTAAGATTAAACTGACGTCTCACCAGAGACATAAGATTTCTAAGAAAATGAGGCGGAAATACTTTCTGTTTTGAAAGTTACGTCCTTCAGCTTTTAAAGAAAATAAATGTATGAAAGTACATATTTGGTCAGGACTAGAATATTATTTCATGTTAACAAATTTTTCATGTTAACCGTTTGTGTTAAAGTTACAGCTATTTTCCAAACATCTTTCAGGTGATTTATTTAACTTGTTGTGTCACCGTGGTGGGCCCGTTTCAAATCACGAACGGCCTTTGTCTTATCTTCATTTAACTTAATGTGCTCCCACACTCTTATTGGCTTCCATTGGGAGCACACGGCATGTACGGCAGTACATGTTCCTTGCCATTATTGCTTTTGACCCACGGAACCCGTTCTTTCCACCAAAAACAAAAATGACCTTGTTTGCTTTCTCATATGATGCCATGTTTGTGTCATGCTCTAGAATGTGCTATGAACTATGATTGGTCAAAACAGACGAGACATCAAAAAAAGACGACACCGGTACTATACCACATCGAGGCGGGAGAAGCGCCACACATTTTAATGTGAGAGCAGGTGAAAAATGAAGCGGAAAGAGTGACAAAGATGACAAGCAAACATTTTGATAGGATACTATGAATTTAAGAGGAAATTGAGCACTGGTATATATCTATGCTTACTGGCAACCAGGTTATTGTAAGGTTTTTATTTTTCATTTTCCCCCTACAAGATTTCAGTTTGTTTTTCAATGGAATTATTCACATTATTGGTCACATTAAAAGTGGAACAAGTTCTGACATGATTCATCTTTGTCTCATTCTTTTACACCACAAAAACCTGGCATTCTAACAGGGGTGTGTAGACTTTTTATATCCACTGTATCCCTCTAATATTTCCCCCTTCCTTCCTGTCTATCTCACTTTCTTCCACCTGGCCCTCTTTTTACCCCCTTTCCCTCCATTTCTACAATATCGCTCTTCCATTTCTGTCCCGCTCTACCTCCCTCCCGTCCTACCTTTCTCTCTTGCGCTGCGTTTTTATGTAGGGTGAGAGGGTTCACTTTCGTCCAGTGATTTGTTTTTCTCACACACTGCAGACACACACAGGCTGCTCAAATCTGTTAATCCCACTCTGTATGGGGTCGGAAAGCCTACTCTTTCATAGCGCTTAGAGGTGTGAAAACTAGCCATCTCTTTGTTTTGTTCACTTGTTTTCCTCTCTTTCATTAGGCTGTCCAGCTGTCATGTGATGCTCAGTATGTGAATTTGCATGCAATGAAGGAAAGGACACTTACCCAGAGTCACACATGCCCATGATTACATAATGTCTGTGTTAGGTGCCAGTTTGGATATTGGTGCTGATGTCCTAATTCAATGAGGTCCCGATTCAATTCCATTTTGGTTTAATTTGGATATAATGATAATTATAATAGCCAAATTGCTTTGCCCACTGCATAGTGAACCCTCCAGTTTATATAACATAGAATGCTAAAGATAAAATATTAAACATGGACGACCAGGTCAAGAACATTATATTGAATTGCTTTTTTTTATTTAAAAATATAAATAACCAGCTAAATAACCAAATAAATGTAATTTTTGTTTCTTTTCCCCCCAAAAACTATCATTTATAAACCTAATTTATAAACTACCATGAAATAATTGCAAATTAGCTAAGGAGTGTTCTTTCAAGATAGTGTGTCATTCCAGGAAAGTGCACTTAAATAACAATAAACTAAAATAATTTGTATTGAAGACAGCCAGTGATTTTGTAAAATTCTGTCTACAGCTGTTCAAAAGAAGAAAACAGTAGTTCAAAAAAAGATTTAAATTACATTGATATAGCTGTAATCAACAATTTTTATCATTGTAAATAATTAGCTGCTTTAATTATTGGAAAAAGTTATAAATATTGCCTTATAATACTGCTGGCTTAATCTGTTTTTCGATCTTAACTTAAAACACATGGGCCCACTGCGCAGCACTGATCAGGAGGACAGTGTATGAATCCTGCATGTGACGATGTGTAGAACTCTGCAGCCAGCCAATCGAATGAAAGAAACAGGTGTTAATATGAATGATGAAATGTAATGAGTCGTTCAGAAGATTTTTTGACGGACCGTGTAAGCGGAGCCGGCCAAGAAGAGTGAATGTCTCTTACTGACGTGAGTGAGTGAGTGCCTGCCTGACTGACATACCTTGTTAAATAGTGTAGTGGTCAGAGAAGTGGACTTGCAAGCTATAGGTCCCACTATCAAATCTCCTCGCCGTCAAAACAAAGTAACCATTTGGATTTGTTTCCGGATTTACAGAAACTTTTCTGGCTATAACCTTCGTAATCTATGTAGTAAGCCTAAAATAAAAGTGTTGACAGTTACATTGTTGCTGTTTCTGGTAGATTTTTGAAGTATGCATCTATGCATTCTTTTTTGGTCAGGATAAACAAAAATTTAGCTGGCCACATACAACATTCAGTAACTACGTTATAGTAAGCTTAACCTAAAACAGTTTACAGTATAATTGTGACTGTTTCTGGTGGATATTTGAGGTACGCATCTGTGCATGCTTTTTGCGGTAAAAAAACCCCTCTTGGGCAGTAAAAGATTTGGGGTTTCCGCGATTCTCTTGTCTTTTCACTTGATGAGAAAGTCATCACCTATAGTTATTGTTTCAATGTCATTCACAAATTAAATAACAAATATTTTGGTGCCATGAAATGAAATCGACTTGGCAGGGAAAATCTTCAGTCCTGCTAGCAATTGGTCAATTCTTCAGTGACTTCCTAGGAAGTTAGTTAATGTTGGTAAAGCCTATTACTGGCTGATAAGGTTATACAATGGCTGCTGGAAAAAGCCTTACAATTCATACACGCTATTTCTGGTGGTGGTAAAACTTGATAAGAAACATTAGTCAGTTTAACACAATGTGTAATGGTGTCTAGGCACTGGCTAAACGTGCAGCACCGTGGTGTTGTGGTAAAAGACAATGTCTCTCATGTGGGAGACCTGAGTTTGAATCCAATGTAACAATATTTATTAATTTTAATTGCGGGCCGGTTGAACTATGTTTGCCTGGTTCCTTTTCTGAATTAACCACAACTTTTAGTATTCCTTCATGTCAGTGTGTATATCATCACAATCAAAGATAAATTATCTACATTAATTATTGCAACCTGCTTCCAGTTATTATTTTTAATCAATTTTTAATCCGTTTTTCTCTGCGAATGTAAACAGACATTGGTCAGAGCAGTTTACTTGAGGACCACATGACAACAATCATGTTGTAGAAATCCACTGCAAACAGTTCAACTGAAGAATCACGCAAGATGAATGCAGTTGTTACCCTCAAGTCAGTAAAGTAATTCAAAAGATTGTTTTGTTTGCGGACTGTACGCCACTATAGTGCCAGCAGAGCTGCCAAGATTGCTTTCTGCTGCTCCAGGAACTTTCTAGAAACTCCAGCCCACTAGTCGGTCAAACATCAGCTTGTGTAAAGCCAGGTCTAACAACTTCTGCTTCTCTTCAAGAATATGGTTGGCTGTAGTGCTTCTGTGAAAAAAATTTGTAATACGCCTCACCAGACAAAGCAATAGTGCTATCGCTGGAAGTTTGAGGGCAGCCTGTGAGGGTAAGTTGAATGTGTGTGCGAAAACATGTCATATTTGCAGCATTTTCCGTCACGATGGCTGGTTCTTTCTCTAACCTCCCACTCATCTAACTTCTCCAAAGAGAAAACGCATTGATTTATAAAATGGATTTCTGAATTTTAAGGATCTGCTTCAGATTGTCCATACAAGATTCCCAAGTAATTTTTTTTACCCAGCCCTTGTTAGGTGAGCAGGAAAACCACATGGACTCAAGCACGAACAAACTCTTCGGTGTTTTACGAGTCTGCAAGCTAATTGTGGTCATTATGCAGAGGAGTGTTTTCCTCCAAACGCATTTGGTCCTGTGTATCTTACTGGTTGTGTACGCAGTTTGGATCAAGGAAAAAAAGGCTTTTTCAAGTATGTGTTTAAATATCTATTGAATCTATTTACACCCTTAGCCAGATAACCTGTCATTGTACTATTATGACCTTTTATTATGTTGTATGGGCAAAAGTTCCATCCCACTTGAATAAGTAGACATTTCAGGCATTTTTTCCAAACAGCACTTAAAAAGACATTATAGTTCTCGAACTTCAGAATGTTATTTTGAGGTCTACACTGTTCCCTCTAAGTCTTCGACTGGAAGTAGAAAGAGATGACACCCATCTGTTTTCTGACTGGGCTAGGCAGAAGTGTGTAAAATCACCAGCATACTTTTGGTTTGTGGGGTGGATGTGTGTCCGGGCCCTAAGGGGAACTGCAGCTGCTCTGTGGCTGAATTTAGGGGGGGGATTATTCCTGTGTTTCTCTGGTCATTCCTTCTTCATTTGGAGGCGGTTTGTAAAGATAAAAGATTATCACCTCTTGCTTTGTTGAAGTTTGCTTTTTTGCACGTCTATGCACAGGCCCATATTTTTGGACAGTCCTAGTCTGCCCTTCAATACTGTTTCACAGGCTTTTTGTGTCTAAACTATCCAGATTTTTGAGGTATGCACTTTCCTGGAGTTTGTTTGGAGCAGCAGCTGGTTTGGCAGTTTTGTGAGCAAAGTCCAGAAGTATTTGATTCTCAGTAGAATTAAGGGGGTACTTTTTCAGGTTGGATTTTGACATTATAAAATACAACAGGGCTCGACAATAACAGTGGTCCTGGATAAGTGAAATGTCAAGTCGGGACTAATCAAACTAGCAAGTCACTGTCCCGATTGGGACACTGCAAAAAAATGTGATTGTAAAATAATTACCGCATTATCAACTCTAAATATCCTCCAGTGGTTTTGTAACGCACAAAACCCCTTTCATGCGCCAGTGACCTGTCAAGAGTTGAGCAGTGATGTGACCCGTGGCTGTCTGGTATTTTTTTCCTTTCAATTAAATATTTAAAATCTCAAGGCATTCAATTGAAGAAGGCAGTGAAGGATAACTACAAGCTCTATTGAACCGAACATTTTTACCACTGTACAAAAAATGTCACCATCAATGGAACTCGGATGAGCTGTTGTCTGTCTTAAATTCCCGGCTAGAGCAGACACGTGGGTCTTTTTACAAAGGCACTGACAACTTTCGCAAACAATCCCTGACTAGCCATGCTCAGAGCAAACAGCACCTGGTCAACATGACAGCCAAGCGGGTGGCTGACAATCAGTCTTCAGGTCCCTTGGTTGTATCAGGAATTTAAATGCAGATGCCCATTGGGTGACATAACAATCGCAAACCTAGTAACTGACGGACCAGACGGTCCCCTTGTTCCACTGAAAAATTACAAGGAGGGGCAGTAAAAATGTTTTGGGGCTCAGTAAGTTTCAAACATAAAAACATATTTTTTAACATTGAGCCCTGTACAATCACTAAAATATTATCAATTTCCTGCCTGTTGAAGACTGCTGCGATTAAAGACTGTTATTTTGAGTTACACGTAAGGAATTCAGAATACAAACAGTTAATTTCTTATTTTATAAAAAAAAACATTGGATCAGTCCAGGGATGGTCACCCTAGGAGAAGCTTAATGCAATTAAATAAAATCTTTTTTGCTGGACCGCGTAAGCGGAGCCGGGTAAGAAGAGCAAATGTCTCTTACTGAGTGAGTGACTGACAGACTACCCCTTGTTAAATAGCGTAGTAGTTAGAGAAGCGGTGAACTATTGGTCCAGAGTTTATATCTCCTCGCAGGCTAAGCGATGTACGCGTTATGAATAAGTCCATGTAAACAAGAATTTTGCTGGCTAAAACGTTTAGTATCTACATTATAGTAAGCCTTTACGGTTACGGTTATATTGCGACTGTTTTTGGTGGATTTTCGAAGTATGCATCGTTTTGGGATAGAATAGACACACATTTGATGGCTACAACATACAGTAGTTATGTTTATAGTAAGTCTTAACGAAAACTGCATACGGATATATTGTGACTTTTTCAGGCATGGAAAAGTTCATCTTTAGTCCCGCTAGCAATTGCTCAGTTCTTCTGATTATTCCTAGGAAGTTAGTAGATACTATTAAGCCTATTACTGGCTAATAAGCTGTTAAAACGGCTCGTGGCAAAAGTAATATGGTACATAGACGCTATGGTGGGGGTAAACTTAATAACAACCGTTAGTCAGTTAAACACAATTCTCAATGGAGCCTAGCGACTGCTGTAACGTGTTATGCCGTGGCGTTGTGGTTAAAGACAGTTCCTCTCCTGTGCAGGATTCCATGATTCTCTAGTATTTTCTCTTGATGTAAAAGTTCGTTATTGGCGTCTTTACTGATTGTTACTGTATAAATGTCTTGCCAAAAAAGAAAAAAATACGTTCTTATGCCATGAAATGAATTAGCTTTGGCAGACTCGCTAGCGATTGCTAAATTCATGTTTCAACCTCAAATACAGTTTTTGAATATATTCTTTTGACTATTCCAGTAAGTTTGTAGATATTGGTAAAGCTTGCCAGTGGCAAACAGCGTACATAGACGCTATTTGTGGTGGAGGTAATCTTAGTAAGAAACGTTGGTCAGTTTATATGTATCAATATCATTCACGAGTGGCCAATTAAGTATTACAATGACTAGTGGCAAAAGAGGATTTGTTCAGGACATACAGATGCCGGGTGTCAGTATAGACAAGATCCTATACTGACAGGCAGCACAGGTACAGCTCTGTGGTGTAGTGGTTAATGTATCAGTCATTCATGTGAGTGACCAGGGTTCGAATCTTGTGATGACAAATTTTTTTATTGGGGGCCGGATGAACTAGGCTTTCTTGGTTATACAACTCCTAAAGTCTTTTTTTTTTACATGTTTGTAAAACGTTTTACCTATATACATAACGTTCATCACATTTTCGAAGTACGCATCCGTGCATGCTTTTAGGGTAATACAGGCTACATCACAATTCCATTGGCTGTAAAAGAGTAGGGGATTCCACGATTCTTCAAAAAAGACAGTTATCGTCACCTATATAGATAGTAATTGTGTCAATGTCATTCACAAACGAAAGAAAAACTAACATTGTTGTGCTATGAAATTAAATAGCTTTGGCCGTGTAAAGTTACTTCTATACCAACTCTCGGCAGATGTATTGCACTGTAGCTTAGTGGTTGAAGACACAGCCTCTTACATGGGAGACCTGATTTGAATCCGGGGAGGGCCACAACATTCATTACTTATAATTGTGTGCCGGCTGAACTAGGCTTGCCTGGTTCCTTTTCTGGTTTGTTCCAACTAATGTAACACAACCGGTGTTTTATAGGGATTTGACTTGAAGTTATCTCTGCCAAGACATGAGGAAATAGAATGCTGTCGCTGTTCCCCTTATGTTAGATGAACTTGCATTGTAAGGTGCCTTTTTCCTGGGCAGTCAAACTATTCTAGCTGTCACTAAAGGCAATGTTGTGGTATCACCATCGCTGGTACTGCAGTCTGTGAATTAGTAGTGTCTTTATGTTTTGAATGAGGAATGCTTTTCTGTGAGATGACTAGGCTGTTATTTCCTTTCCTGTCATTTCCCTTCCTATGTCTTTGCAGCGAAGACAAAAACTAAGATTGGGAACCCACAAAAATATGCCATATTGCAATTGATTGGGCATTCATTCTCTTGTATTTTTGCTGCGACCAAGTAGCATTTTTCTGTCGTTTTCCTTATTCCACAAAGTTTAATCTAGTATTCTGTAAGGGGGCGACAGCTGACGTGACATGAGCCTCAAAGTGATATGTGTGGTGTATACCTATCACCTACCCATGCTTCGAGATATATCATCCATATATTGCATGGTGGTAGCCTCATGCTGTGGGAATATGTATCCGCAGGAACTGGGAATCAAATTGAATAATATTAGTTCTGACTGCTTAAAAACAGAAGCTTGGGAGGAAATTCAGCTCTAAGCTGGACAATGATCCCGGCTACCAGGCCAAGGCGACATTGGTTTGGCTCAAGAACACGAATGTGAATTTCTTTAAGGAACCCCTGTGTTAAAAATTAAAGAATTGGTCGGAGTTCTGAATGCTTTTGCAAGGTGCTATGTATAGAAATTGCCAACCAACATGCATCTGGCTTTTGGAAAACAGAACAAAGTTTTGGTTATTGGAGTCCCAAGCAATTCAGAGGCAAAGTCACCACCGTGATTTAATTTAGGCCTTCTCTTGGCCACCCATCTGACAGTATGGCTCTTCAGTGTTGCTCTTTTCTCAGCACTGCAATCTGCCATGCCTTGGCACATTTTCTGTACACTAACCAGACACTCATTATAAATAGGCTCTGTCTCTCTCCCTTTTAATGGTGCTGAGGCCATCGCTATTCAACAGAACCGTTGCTCTGATGCCCTCACCATTACGCTACAGCAGACAGCCATCCAGGAATGCTAAAGATAGAACACTGTTTGAATGTTGTACTAGGCAATTTTCTTGTCTGCATTTTTACTTGATTTCCCTAATGTAGCTGTCAATTGGTAGTTAGGTAGATAATTTGTTTAATTCAGCTTTCTTGCAGAAGGTGCTTAATCATTCCAGTGTTTCCCTTGCCTACCAAAATTGTTGTTGTCACTTAGCTATTATATGTAGCAGGTTGTATTTCATTTTATATATAATTTTCAATATTTATATATATTTTTTTATTATCTTGAACCGTCTTGGTTAATTGATGTCATATCAACTTGTGAAGCATTTGAAGTGTTTTTCACAAATTCAAAATATCTTGAACTCCATCATGCTGGAGACAATGGGTCCCAAATGCAAATATGGTCCTTGTGAGGAGAGGACCTATTTACTTCTTTTTAAGAGTCTTGGTCAAACTAGGTGAGTCAAACTAGTCTGACATTGTACATTTGGCCTGTCCAGAGGCTCCACTGTGGTCATTTGTAACATGCTTGTAATCCTTGTAATATATTTTTGTTTGAGATATGAGATAATACAACTTGTATAACAATATGATTATTGGTGTCTTATTTTTATTTCCTTTCAAAACCATGCTTACTTGAATGTTTATTGGTACTGAAGGAGTACTATTTAAAGCATTTTTTTCATATTGAAAGTGGCTAATAATGTAAAATGGGGGCAGTAATGGGTACCATTGGTCGATAGATGGATTGTGTGAGATGGGTCATGTAACAATTTTGAAGACTGTATGTCTCATGAGTTAAGCCTCTTGTCGCATCAGCTAGATAAAAAATATATGTATTTTAAATCGCACTCCCTTGTGTTCATTAGGGAAGGCCTTCATTACACCCTGGCATTACTCTGAACAAGATGTTTTATAATACATTTGCTTGTTGGTGTTTGCAACTGTATGAAAACCACACCCACTGACATTTTTTGAAACCGTATCAGTCACGTTTTTTGACCTATTAACTTGAATTGAATGACCTTTGTCAATTTATGACAAATGTTAACATTTGTGAAGATTGCTTATTTGGTACTACAGGAGGCTTTGAAGCGTTATTTAAAATATGACTTCAGTCCTGAGGATTCCTGATATGTGCACATGTCCTGGCCTGCTGCCTGTATTCCAGTAACTATTGCTGGAAGAAGCAGATCAAAATTATACACCGGGAATGCGTTGCGAAATGTACACTTTGTGAGGGTTTAGTATGTTTGTAATGGTGATGCTCATGTAACACCAGGCTATTGGGGCCTCCATTCACGCATGTCATCACAAACTCTCCTGCGGGCCATACATCAGCCTTATGGGGTTCAGGTTACACAGGAGTCCTCCTATCGTCTCTTCCCTTCTCTCCCAGGACGTTTCCTTACCAACTTTGCACCAGTTAGCTGGAAGTTGTTTTAAAGTTAACAGTGCCCCCCTTCAGCTGCCTCAGCGGCAAAACATTTAAACCTTCCTGCTCTCTCCCTTCTTTCTGCACTTCTCTTCCCACTCGTCCTCCTCCGCTTCCCTTGGACTGTCAGTTGAGAATGATTCCATTTTGAAGTGCTCATTCAGTCACAGCAGAGCTGCAGCCCCTCTTGCTTTTGCGTTGATGTTTCTTTGAGGACTTTGTAACATGTATCTTAGCTCAGTGCGAGAGAAGTTGGTTACCATCCATGTTTAGAAACAACTGGTCACTAATCAGGACAACTGTTTTCTGTTGCTTCCAGTTTCACTCATGTTTTATTCAGTGATTGGATAAAACTGCAGTTAGAACTTGTTGTTGTAACTCCCTTTCAACCTTCTGCCCATTCCTCCCATCCCATGTAACCTGTAAATCAGTTTTCCCAGTTTTCCTCCTGTCTGTGAATAGACTGCAGGTGGAACTGGACAGCATTTGGCAGCTGGGAGCCTTACGGGTTAATATTGGACCAGCAACCAACATTAAAATTTCAAAGCACTCAGATGACAAGGTGAAAAGTCTGTCATTGTGTTTTTTAGCAAGGCACCTTACCATACTACTTCCTTGTAAATCAGTGTGAATGAGAGCATCTGTAAAACTACAAACATTTGAAATTAGGGCTGTAACAGTACACATTCGTAAACCTACCATACGGTACCAGGACCTTTTTACAGTTACTCGTGAACATGAAAAATTCTAATTCTATTCTTAGTTTTGTGAGCTTGACTTGTTCTACAATGTTGAGTGGTGGTATAAATTAACCGACATTGTAGAAGGCTCCAGCTTGGTTTACATCTCAGGTGTAATGTTGATAGCATTAGTTGTTTCTTGATATTGCTTGACACAAGTAGCCTAAGCAGCTGCTAACACCTTAAATATTGTAGCGTCTGGCAGGCAGTGTCTCAAACATGCGACCTTCGCACCCCAGGCGGGCACACTACCCACTGTTCTTAATGGGGATATCCCATTCAAAGGGGTGAGAACTGGCCTTACCATGGTGTTGACACCTACAATATGTTCACACCTTCGCCAACATCACCATTGTCTATACCCTGGAGTAACATGGAAAGGCAAAAACACGTTGGTCTCCCCAGTGCATTCATGCAGCCCTTTGCATCAGTACAGTTGAGATAAAGAAATGGATATGTGCTCGTACTCAATACATTTTTGGGTTGTATCCGAACCCTACCGAACCTTGACCCTAAAACCACAAAACATACTGTATGGCAGGTTAGGCATACTGTTGCACACCTATTTCCAATGTAAATATCGTTCGTTTTATTAAACTTAGTCAGTGGACATTTTGTATGTGTGCTTAGCCTTAATTTAACTACTAACATTTCCACTAGGTTATGGCCTGTTTGTTTTGTGGAGTCCTCCCCTCCACCTCTGTAAAATGTATTTTAGTTAATTACAGAATATAGTAACATTTTGGCAAAGGGCTTTTTAAAGCAGGTCAATTGGGTGATCTTTCTCACTGCTGCTAAATAATTGCAAACATATTTGTTGTGTTTTTACCAGAGAAAAGTATACATGCTAGGAATTGTCTGTTGTGGTTTTTATTGAAAGAGAACATGGAACAATCAAGAATATGATGTAATTTTGAGACAATTCAATAATTATGGACATGACATTTGCACACCCCATGAAAAATAATATATCCTCCCCATTTTACTAGTTTTGTGAAACAGTGCCCTTCTCAACATGCGAGGAGTGATCGCAAACAGTTAATTTCATGGCAATAGAACAAATAAAACATAGAAAACCTGTTTTGATATAGTGCATGACTGGATTTAAATGTAGTTGAATGCAATTGGTCAACAGAGAAAAACGTATGTAAAACAAAGAATAGGCTAGTTAAGAAAACCCTGCATTGTACTGGTACTATATTGGATAGGTGCTGGTGCCTCTACCTTGTCAAGAAGAACATTAATTTCTTCAGCTTAGTATGCATGTTTTCTCTTGTGATCCATTTGTATTCCAAATAATTAGCACAGATTTTTCCCACTATGCCTTATTTACTCAGTTTACCAATCATGTGTTGATTGCTATGTGACTCAATAGAAGCGAAGCGAGGTGAGTAGAGTTGAGCCGGTACCATGCTGTGGAAAAGAGCCATTATATTCTATATAGCTACCGGAGGAACTGATAATTGGTTGTCACTGATCAATTTCCGGAGATATGATTTTGATTGGGTGAAGTCCATAAGTTTCACTACTTCTACAAGTTTTACATTTTCTTATTGGCGCCTAGCATTAACAAGTAGACATCGCCAGCGAAATCTTCTGATAAATATGCAAGCTCTATTGAAATACAAACGGCTATATTTCAAAATGTATTCATGGCATAATTCCATTCCAAGCCCCAAATGTGGCCTAGTTCCATTCCACGGCCGTAACATGGTACTTAAAATGTACTTTATAATGAGCGACCTACATGGTCGTTTGGGAAACAGGCATAGGTCGGTCGTAACGAAGTCCATCTTAAGGCTAGGTGTATTGTACTACGTTATGGGGAAACTGGGCCGAGGAAAGACCAAAAGATATTCAGCATTTTGGGTTGCTCTTCTGCAGACACCCTAAATGACACTGGCCTGGAAGTGCATATCACGACCACTTATACAATTAAAATCCCACAATAAAAATACTTCCCCCAATTGTGCAAAACACAACCACAAATACAATCACCCCCTATAAAATACTCCTAATAATAGTGCAAAACACTACCACTAATATAATTAACATACCCCCAATCAAAATCTTCCCCCCAACAGTGCAAAACACAAACAATTATACAATGACACACCCCCAATACCATCCACATTCCCCAAACATAGATGCTATTGTGAAGAGTATTTTATTTTGGGGCCACTCCATGACAACATATTGGTTTTATTCTAGTGTGCCTTTTGCTGTATGTCTCGGGTCAGTGTGCTGCTGAAACTTGTATCTTCTCCAAAGTTCCACATCTCTTACAAACATCAAAGATTTCTCAGTAGTTTGCTGTAGTCTTCACAAGCTTTCCTGGCACTGATGCGAAAATCATTCCCATAGTGTGATGCTGCCACCACCATGCTTCACGTTGTTGATTGTATAGTCAGGATGACGTGCCGTGAAACGGCTGCTCCATAATCTACTCAAATGCAGCGGAGCGCCACATTTCAGTGTTGTTTTTCATCATAAAATTGTCAGGGTTTCTCCTGACCAGATGTACACAATGCAGGTGTCAGTATATTCAAAAAAGTAATGCAATGCAAATGGATATGCCAGCAATTAAATACATTTAATTTTTAGATAAATTATGCATTATGAAATAAGTCCCTTGAAATAAGTAAATATATAATATAATAATATAATATACAGCTCTGGAAAAAATTTGAAAAGCAATGTTTTGAGTGAGGAACAAAAGCCTTAAATTTACAGTGGTCTCTCAATTTGAATCCTCCTGTTCCTCACTCAAAACCTTTTTTTTCAAATTTTTGGAGAGGAAAGAGAAAGGTGCAGTGGTCTCTTAATTTTTTCCAGGGCTGTATATAAATAAATATTGAATAATGAAAAAGTCCCATGAAATAAAAGTAATCTTTTGTAAAACATAATTTTGAAACAAAAATCTTTTCATATAATATATATATAATTATATATATATATATAAATTTTCACATTTATTTATAAGTGTATTGCCTTATTTATTTCAGGATGTTTTTCATAGCCGTCGTTTTTATTTATTTTATATTGACTTAGATCTGTATTGCAATGCTCTAACATGTAACAGCTTAAGCCTGTTTAGCCATCATAAACACTCTTTTCCTATGACTGTCTTGAACATTCATACATACACGCATATATATAACACTATCTTATTATATGCTGTGATCTCTGAACTGAGCTCTGCGCTACACCTAATCCTTGGGTTGAATTTGAGAACCATGTTCAGCAAGACCCCCATTCCATCTGCTTTCTCATTAAGGCAAAAGCTATATAGTGATTACTGTTATATGTAAAATTATAAGATGCGATGCCTTAATACCCTGGGTTATTTTGAACAGATTGAGAATATACGTCACCACAGAACATCCACCTGAATTCACTCACTGCTACTATTTTTCAGAAATTGCCTTGTGAAAGCCTAACCAGCCTAACAACTGTTGTCATGTCGGCAATAGCAGAGTCTTACAAATATTGCTCACCCTGACCCAGAGTTTTTTTTTTTTTATGGGCTGTGTGTAAATTGCATAAACAGCAACAATAATTGTGTGTTGAAAGTGATACAGGCTTGTGTTCCCGACAAAACAAGTACATAGGTGCTTGCTCAAATTCCTCAGTGGCTGAGCTTGAGGAGCTCAAAATGAGTGTGACTTGGGCCACTTATGCCTCATTTCCACTGGTGCCAAACACTGGTGTTTTACCCTCAAGTCCAGAAATGCTTCTGTTTCCATTCTGATTCTGTGTAGCCTGGCTCTCATTTGGTGCCAAGCACCCTGGACTTCAGGACTTCAGGAGTTTGCAGGTTGATAGGTTATGTGCTGTGAAAACTCTGCATGTTGTGTTATTTGAATAGCGATATGTATCATTTGCTTGGTTTTAGGCATCTCGTAATGGTTTTCATCCGATCTAAAAAACAGATCCCTGATAAGAAGAAGAAAATAAAGCAACAGTACAGGGAAGCAAAGACTCTCAATAGAAAGAGATGGAACGACCGAAGCTGGTGCTATGCCATTGACTCAATAGAAAAATGGAGCGCTGAGACCATAACGTAGCCTGCAGAACCTATAACAACACAATTACCTCAGAATTCTCCCAAATCCTTGTATTAAAGGTCGATAGTTTTGACAGAATACTTAAACTAACTAATGAATACACTGGCTACAGTTGCAGTGTCACGAGTGTAGGTGAATGAGCCGGTCGCAGGTGTTTGAGCAAGAAATTTGTTTTATTACTCAAGTTCAAACGCTGTATTATAAAGAAAGTGGAGCATGGTGTTATTGTTCATTTTATTTTTCTGCTAGAAAAATATAGCCTTTTACTTTTCATAACCAGAAAATCCAATTGCGTTGATAGTTTACTCCTCCCTCCCCAACTGAACCCCTCCTTAAGTCCTTGGTACCAAATGTGTAGTCAACAGGAATGTCTAGAGCCAACATTAGCATAAATCACTGGTGTAGCCCTGGTAAAGCACCAATGGAAATGCTGCACAATTTTCCCCAGTCCCCCACGTAATTTTTCATCTTCCAACCTATCCCGCATTTTCCAGGAATCCGGAGTATTTTATAGTTGTTTTAACAAATTTAATGGGAAAATAACATATACGGTGGGGCAAAACAGTATTTAGTCTGCCACCAATTGTGAAAGTTCTCCCTCTTAAAAAGATGAGAGAGGCCTGTAATTTTCATCATAGGCACACTTCATCTATGAGAGACAAAATGATGGGAAAATAAAATCGAGAAAATCACATTGTAGGATTTTTTATGAATTTATTGGTAAATTATGGTGGAAAATAAGTATTTGGTTGATAACAAAAGTTAATCTCAATACTTTGTTATATACCCTTTGTTGGCAATGACAGGTCAAACATTTTCTGTAAGTCTTCAAAAGGTTTTCACACACTGTTGCTGGTATTTTGGCCCATTCCTCCATGCAGATCTCCTCTAGAGCATTGATGTTTTGGGGCTGTCGCTGGGCAACACGGACTTTCAATTCCCTCCAAAGATTTTCTATGGGGTTGAGATCTGGTGACTGGCTAGGCCACTCCAGGACCTTGAAATGCTTCTTACGAAGCCACTTTTTCATTGACCGGGCAGTGTGTTTCGGATCATTGTCATGCTGAAAGACCCAGCCATGTTTCATCTTCAATGCCCTTGCTGATGGAAGGAGGTTTTCACTCAAAATCTCACAATACATTGCCCCATTCATTCTTTCCTTTACACGGATCAGTCATCCTGGTCCCTTTGCAGAAAAACAGCCCCAAAGCATGATGTTTCCACCCCCATGCTTCACAGTAGGTATGGTGTTCTTTGGATGCATCTCAGCATTCTTTCTCCTCCAAACATGACGAGTTGAGTTTTTCCCAAAAAGTTAGATATTTTGGTTTCATCTGACCATATGACATTCTCCCAGTCCTCTTCTGGATCATCCAAATGCTCTCTAGCAAACCTCAGACGGGCCTGGACATGTACTGGCTTAAGCAGGGGGACACATCTGGCACTGCAGGATTTGAGTACCTGGTGGCGTAGTGTGTTACTGATGGTAGCCTTTGTTACTTTGGTCCCAGCTCTCTGTAGGTAATACACTAGGTCTCCCCGTGTGATTTGACAGCTCTTTGGTCTTGGTCATAGTGGAGTTTGGAGTGTGACTGTTTGAGGTTGTGGACAGGTGTCTTTTATACTGATAACAAGTTCAAACAGGTGCCATTAATACAGGTAACGAGTGGAGGACAGAGGAGCCTCTCGAAGAAGTTACAGGTCTGTGAGAGCCAGAAATCTTGCTTGTTTGTAGGTGACCAAATACTTATTTTACTGAGACATTTACCAAAAATATAATTAAAAATCCTGCAATGTGATTCTCTGGATTTCTTTTCTCATTTTGTCTCTCATAGTTGAAGTGTACCTATGATGTAAATTACAGGCCTCTCTCATCTTTTTTAGTGGGAGAACTTGCACAATTGGTGGCTGACTAAATACTTTTTTGCCCCACTGTACATACAAATCACAGTCTAATGTTTGGATTACATTTTTTTTACCAGGCGAACAGTGATAACTTCCTAATCTCCAAATTTCCTTTCATTTTCTAATGTGAAATATGCATACATGCTTTTAATATTACTTCTGTAAGATGATGTCACCATGGTGACAAATGTAAATCTTTAGGGAAAGGGGACGATTGGTTTCCCCATTACAACACAACATTAGATGTAATGAATTGGTGCTGGGGACAAAGGGAAGTATGCTATGCTAAGCATGTGTGAGTACAAACTGGTACTAGAGCTCCCACTAATGCCCACTCTGACCCTCCCTACGCACGCAGGCACCACAACCTGCGTGCGTAGGGAGGTTCCTTTATTTATTTAAAATAAACCCTTTGTGAAAAAGGTTTTAACAGAAGTCCTTTTAGCAATGGAAACACTACAAAGGCTGCATGTTAGCTTGGAAAGGGTACATTGTTAAAATTTTATTCCTATCCAATCATATGTGCACAAAATACAGATGCATTGCTTTCACCTATATTAGGGCTTTTAGCCCTGGGCTAAGGTGCAATGTGAATGTAAAATTATTGCAGTCAAAGTGAATTAAGTAAATAAAAACATTGTTTCAATGTCCGTTTACTTTGATATTAGTTCCTCAAACACTTGGGTTATGTTGCCTGCACTCATCTCCTGTAGTAAACCAAAGACTGTTGCCTCAACATTGAATTCAGTGTAAACGGCCTTCAGACAAGTTGGTCACTGAATTTCTATTGAAAGGTCAAGTAAAGTAACACCATGCATCATCAAGTAATTTGCCTACAAGTTGTAGACTGGCCAAACCAGAACTCCCAATATCTAACACTAATTATGCAACATTTTAGTCAACTGAGATTATGTTGTTGCTATCCTGACAAAACAGACTGTTGTCGAAGATTCCGATTATTATTTGGAAAGCTGTGCATGTTACACCATTTTTGTTTCTTAAAATGTGATTGCTCTATTACCTAAGCACTTGCATAATGTCATAAAGAAAGGGAAAACACGTTTATATTGTGATGTAGAATTTGTCAAGACAAAATGACAAGTAGTTTGGGTATCATTAGTTAAACTACATGCTACATCACAATGAGTGTCTGTCTGTCCTGCAGTGTAAGTGTCATTGTATTAACATAGACCTGGTTCTGTCAACTCATCGTCTGTCTTTGTCAGAGTTTGTACCTGGATTATTGACATTTGAGGGTTTAAATATTAACCCAGTCAGTTAATAAGTGAGTGAGTAAGTACTGTGGGGGGAGGGGGGTGGTGGTGGTGTTGTTGATTGAGTTGAGTTGGCAATGCAAGTTTTCCTGCACTGTTTTTCTGTGGGAGAAAATGTAGTAGAGCAGGTCTAATTGAGGTAGTTAGGCAAACAACCTGTGACCAACCTGAACTCTTGCATTTGTGCCTAATAGCTAATCCATAGCATTTAGTTTAGTGGGTTATCACAGCGTTCTAACCCTTTAGGCTATTTACCATGATTGTGCATGGAAATGGTGGTCTGAGCTTAAATTATTGTCTCTAATTGTCCCTGTGCTCATTTATTCTTTCTTCCTGCAAGGATTGTAATGGCAGTGTGCTCTACACTCAGCATGAATGTGAGTGAACTGGGAGAAGTTTGCATTTAGTCATTTGCTTCTGGTAGACTAAAAAGAGAAGGTTCTTGGAGTATCCTTTACTTTGAAGCTGTGGGTGAACCTCTGTACATTATTTTAGCTAAAAAGGGTATTTTTCAGACCTATTTATACTTGTTCCTCAAAGAAACATTTAAACAACCTAGCCACTCAAAAGTCTACCCTTAAAGGTTCTTCAACTGGTTCTATGAGGGATTTTTTTAATCATATTTTGTAAAGGGTTTGTGGACAATTTCACGGTGAAGAACCCCTAAACGATATTCCAAGAACCTTTTATTTTTCGAGTGTAGTTCTCTGATGCCCATTAATGCTCCATGGGGAAATGCAATACAGGCAAATCCAGTCACTTAAAAATGTACCTTGGTGCTGTGTGGTAGCTATCTAAGAGAATGCATCAGTCTTATTAAGTGCATGTGATTCATAATTGTAGCTCATGCTGATGAGAAAAGCAGTGAATGCTCTTTTTGGCACACGTTATTTTATGCTCCTCATGCATGGTATAAACCAAACCTAACCCAGCATTGTCAATTTATTTATGTTCTTTTCTTGTTGAATTGATGATGTGTTCTTGAACAATTTTAAGCATACAAAATGCTTGGGCTTAACAATTAATCAAACATGATATTGAAATTGTGATATTGACGTGCCATATACAAGTGGCAAAATGCTTTGAGCTGCCTCAAACTCTTACCTCAGGTTTGCTACATCAGGCACTGCCTCTGGCATTCAAGGGGGCTATTCCTCGAGTCGTGACCATTTGGCAGATTGTACCCATGCAGTAAGTACTGATATTCACTTGCCAATCAAAATTAGGTGAAGGTGTGAAGCAGGTCATTTGGGGTTGGAGAAGCACTGCTCTGTCTGTTTTAATAGAAACATTTAATAGAAGTGGATGCCACTCCTATTTTGTCATTTAAACCCATGATTTCTTTGGAAGATGGTACTTCTTAGCTTGAATATTTTCAGATGGCTGATGTGACTGGACTGCTCTTTTAAACAAAATGTTCTGCTATTCTTAAGTCTTGGTCTTATGTTTTCTGAGTGATTGAAACTTATAATCTGTCATTCTCCACATCATGATTTGCATTTGGTTATTGGGTCTCAAAGAAGAACCTATAAATATAAATATAACAAAATGAATCTCATTTAGAGCAAATGTCTCTTACTGAGTGAGGGACTGCCTGACTGACTCAGTCCCCCTTGTTAAATAGTGTAGTGGTAAGAGAAACGGAGCTGTAAACTATAGGTCCCACGTCTGTATCTCCTCACAGGCAAAGTGAAGTACGCATTACGTATTATTCCGTATAGATAGCAACTTCGCTGGCAAAAACCTTCAGTATCTACATTATAGAAAGCCTAAAACAGTTTATGGTTATTTTGTGACTGTTTCTGTTGGATTTTCAAAGTACGCATCCGTGCATGACTTTTGGGTCAGAATAAACAAACACTTTTGCTGACTACAACATACAGTAGTTACGTTATAGTAAGCCTTAAGTAAATCTGCATACAGTTATATTGCCACTTTTTCTGGCATGGAAAAGTTCATCTTCAGTCTCGCTAGCATTTGCTCAATTCTTATGAATATTCCTAGGAAGATAGTAGATACTAGTAAGCCTATTACTGGCTAGTAAGTTGTTAAAACGGCTAGTGGCGAAAGCCATTGACTCTCTTGTGGAGGTAAACTTAATAAGAAACGTTAGTCAGTTTAACACAATGGTCATTGGTGTCTAGCGACTACTGAAAAGTGTAATGCTCTGGTGTCGTGGTTGAAGACTGCCTCTCATGTGGAAGACCTAAGTTCGAATCATTTATTAATTTTATTTGACGGCTGCAATAAAATGTTTACGGTTATGCAGTATTCTGACTACTTCTGGTAGATTCCACGATTCTCTCATCTTTTTACTTGATGAATGTGTTGTTATCGTCACCTTTATTGATAGTCATTGTATCAATGTCATTCACGAATGAAAGAAAATTTCTAATGTCATTAAATGAAATAGCTTTGGCAGGCTCGCAAGCAATTGCAAAAATGTTATGACTTACAACAAGTTAGTAGATACTGGTAAAGCCTATTACTGGCTAAAACGGACAGTGGCAAACGCCATACAGTTCATAGATGCTATATGTGGTGGAGGTGAACTTAGTAAGAAACGTTGGTCAGTTTAACTGTATCGAAATCATTCACAAATTGCCAATTATCTCTTGAAACGAGTAGACATGTGAAATGTACAGCTCTGGGGTGTAGTGGTTTACGACACAGCCTTCCACGTGGGCGACCTGGGTTAGAATCTAAAGAGGGCAACAAGTTCTATTGCAGGCCGGCTGAACTAGGCTTGCCTGGTTTCTTGTTTTTCTACCTACGAGATCGAAGATCCTCAGAAGAAAGATATCCATGAGGCTAGGAGGGAATGAAAAGCTATTTCCAAGGAATTCAATATACATCATTCCATGGTCTGACAGATCATGGGAGAGATGTCCAGACCATTGGCAAATGGCACATAGGACAAGTCGTCCCAAATTAATTGCAAGAGTTGAATAAAAGATGGTCATACAAGTCTCTAATGAACAGGGCAACATCAGGGGAAACTACCTTTAAGCAGAAAATCCTCATTTCAACAGTCAAGTGTGGAGGTGGTGGCATTACAATTAGTTTGGGGCTGCTTCAAGGCCTGGCCAACTTGCCATCATTGAGGCAACCATGAAGAGGTACTGATGGACAGTTACAAGAATCAACCTTATCAGTGTCTATCATAGTTATTTCATCGAATCGGGACCTCAGGAGATATTGAAGCTAAGGGTGTACTCGTTATTTTCAGCGCAATGACATTGCATTTTGGTTGATTAATAAATTAGTATAATTATAGTATAATCTTTCAATGTCACATTTTTATTAGGTTACCTTTATCTGTCAATAGTAATGATGTGAAGATTATACATCCATATTCCCAGGGTGTACTTTTTCACATAGACATCTGTAGTGCTGGCTAGAATACTGTTTGCAATGGCATGTTCTGAACACAATTCCTAGCTTTGTTGTTGAAAAATTAATAATAAAACATTATATTTATTTAGCACTTTGCAGGGACACTGTACAACATTGACAAGGAACAGAAACAAAAGAAATGCAAAAATTGGCACATTACACTAGTCCAAGGACCCATTGTTTTCCAGCTATATAAAGTATATTTCCTAAATTGTGTTCATACTTTTTACTTTTGTACAACTATAACCATTTTCTTTTGGTAAAGTTTTACATTCAATTTTTTGTAACCTTTATGAATACAGGGAAGTCAAGCTGAACTCAACCACCAAGCCCTTCATAACAGTAGTATTTAAATAGTAATAAAACAGATTCCGAAACACAGATATCACATGCATATAAAAAAAACAATCACAGTTAACAGTGAAAGAGTCATGTTGTAAACATTTCAACGGTCTTATATGCTCCAATAGTTCTAAGTCAAGGGTACCCTGCAAAGCATTCAATTAGTGTGGTTCATGGTAGTCAAAGTGAATTTTGTATTGGTTGGGAATTATACTCCATTTGTGCAAATGCTTTCACAAGAGCTTGAGCAGCAGCATATAGTTATGTGTGTCATAAATGTGGAATTCTTTGTGTAAGAAATGTAGGAAAATTAATTCTCAGTTCCCTTCCCCCATAATATTAGCATGGAATCTTTTGCTTTGCTCATTGTGAAACTGTAAACAGGTGTCTGTGACCAAGCCTGGGATGTTGTTTTTTTTCCAGCAAAATAGAATGATAACCTGTAGCAAAAGCCTTGGCATTTTGTGGTTCTCTTCCTTGACACTTGTTGCCATGTCTGTCTCTATCAAATACAATATAATGTTTTTGGCAGTATTTCAGCCTTACCGTGTCACTGAGATGGGTGCTAACATATCTTCTCTCCCCTCTTTAGTCTGTCAAAGTAAAGACATCCGTAACAACGTGACCAACCTCAAGCTGTTAGAGAACTGCACAGTTATCGAAGGCCATCTGAAGATCCTCCTAATGTTCAAGGCCAAGCCTGAGGACTTCAGGGGCCTCAGCTACCCCAAGCTGACCGTGATCACCGACTTCCTACTCCTGTTCAGGGTCTACGGTCTAGAATCCCTCAGCGACCTGTTCCCCAACCTGACAGTGATCCGAGGCAACAACTTGTTCTTCAACTACGCCTTGGTTCTGTTTGAGATGGTGGATCTGAAGGAGCTGGGGCTTCACAGCCTCATGAACATCACTCGGGGAGCTGTGAGGGTGGAGAAGAACCCAGATCTCTGCTACCTCTCCACCCTGGACTGGTCCAAGATCCTGGACACTGTGGAGGACAACTATATCTTGGCCAATAAGAACGACCGGGAGTGTGGGGACGTATGTCCGGGCACAGCTCAGGGGAAGACAATCTGCCCTCAGACTACCATCAATGGACACTTTGGAGAGCGCTGCTGGAATCAGAACCACTGCCAAAGAAGTAAGTACAGCATTAAAAAAAAAAAACATTTCTGAAAGAATGGTGAAGGACACACAAAACAGACTAATCTTTAAATGTGCATATCTCAAGCCATGGTAACCCACACATTATGAATTGCTTGTTCGGTTGACAACATGGCTAGATACGTTTTATGATATTTCAACTTATTGTACGGGCAAAATTGAAGTTTAGCAGTGACATGCTTCATAAACAAGCTAGTTTTGACCAGCAGGAGTCCATGGGCAGTTCGCGGGCCGGACCTCTTATGGACAAACTGTTATCTCGTCTGGGTCATAGTGAAACAGCATGTTGATGTGCACACTGACACCTCCATGGCTTGGCTTTGGTCTTAGCCTGGAAGGTTCTCTACAGTGTGTTCCCCTGGACCAGACCACGCAGGCATTTTCAATAACGGAGAGAGAGACCCAAACAGTAACAGGCAGGCCACCTTAGATGCTGTTCTTTCTCTCGTAGCTATGCGGAGAGTATTGCACAAGTCAATCCCCAGCGTGTGTGTGTGTGTGTGTGCATGTGTGTGCGCGCCAGACCTTCCTCGCTGATTCTGTGTATTTTGTGCTCGCAAGTAGTTGTGGTCTGCGTTGGTTTGAGTTCATGTGTGTCGCATAGGTCTCCAATCTTTCGGGATTTAAAGCTACTGTGACAAAATGAAACACATTCCGAGATACTACGACTTCCCATTGATTAGGCAACTTTGATTAATCAAGTAGAAATTGGAGGCATACCAAAGGTTGTGATTTACTGTAACTCCAGGATCAGGTCTCCCAGTGAGACTCCAAGTGAGAGGTGCAAGTTGTTTGGACCTGAAATAAGAAGGCCACAAGAGACAGGTGCTGTGTATTAATTCACACTGATTATGTATGACACACAAACAGACACACGCACGCCACCCCTGAGATCTGGGTTTGCTGGATTTGACGAGGGACCCGGCAATTCCAGCTTCACTTTAAAAATGGTTTCAACGATACGCTCACACCCAGAAATTCAAATGCTTAAAGTTGGGTCTTTGATCCCTGTTTTTCACATCTTGGAAAAAACTTGGCGCATGTCCATACAGTTGCATCTGGTTATATTACTTCATATAACGGCGGGAGGAGAAAGAAGGGAAGAGATGGCAGGAAGAAGAGTGAAGTTGTTGCTCCATGTTCCTCTCTGTCATTTAATGGTAAATGGTTCATTAGGAGCAGCATCCCCAGGTTAGTATGTATTGTGTGTGTTTCAGACATGAAGAACAGGGTATTTTAAGAATTTCGGATAAGAACCTGTTTTTGTACCTTCACGTGGTGCACTGAATATTGCTCGAATACACTGTCCCTGTAGCCCTTTCTGAAAGTAGCGTGTAGTTTGCTGGGTTTTCTGCATCTCTGTGTGTATGTATATTACTTTAGATGCCCCCTGTGCCAGTCTCTTTGAAAATGAGTTGGTTGCAGTTACATTGCCTGAGGTGTATATGTCTCTCCCAAGAGTAGTTGGTTGAGGATGTGGTCCTGGTCAGTGTGGTCTTCACCACTCCATTTAAAGCCCACCTGGTGTTTCACTGAAGTCTAGAGGCTGACTGCGGTACTGCAGCCATTTATTGGCTGACAACGGGATCCCTCAACGTGAATGGCAGAAGGGCATCTTTGGGGTTAATCTTTGTGTAATGCAATAAAATCTAAGAGCAATACTGTTTTGTTAAAATTTGACAAGGTGTAATGGTAAGTAACATTTTTCATAATGCTGATGAGTGATTCACATCAATCACTGTTTTTGCAGACATTCAGTATAAATGTACACCAGTCAGCCATAACATTATGACCACTGACAGGTAAAGTGAATAACAATGATAAGCTTGTTGATGCACGTGGGGAGTGAAGGCTGGCCGTGTGGTCCGATCCAACAGACGAGCTACTGTAAGTCAAATTGTTGAAAAAGTTCATGCAGATAGGTACAGATAGAAAGGTGTCAGAACACACAGTGCATCACAGTTTGTTGCGTATGGGGCTGCATAGCAGCAGACCAGTCAGGGTACCCATGCTGACCCATGTCAACTGGTGAAAGCGCCTATAATGGGCACGTGACCATCAGAACTGGACCATGGAGCAATGAAACAAGGTTGTCTGGTCTGATGAATCACGTTTCCTTGAATCACCCTGCCACCAAGCAAAAGTGGTTCAGGAATAGTTAGAGGAACACAATGAGTTCAAGGTGTTGACCCTGGCCTCCAAATTCCCCAGATCTCAATCCAATCGAGCACCAGTGGGATGCGCTGGGAAAACAAGTCCGATCCATGCTGGACAAAGAAGTCCACCTCGCAAATTACAGGACTTAACGGATCTGCTGCTAACATCTTGGTGCCAGATACCACAGCACACCTTCAGAGGTCTAGTGGAGTCCATACCTCGACGGGTCAGGGCTGTTTAGCCGGCAAAAAGAGGGCATTAACAATATTAGGCAGGTGGTCATAGTGTTATGGCTGATCGGTGTATAATATACTAGATATTCATACTTTTGGAAATTTGAGTAAAAAAATAAATATGATTTCTTCTCCGAAATACTAAAGACAATTTTGATTTCTGGTTCCATTCTTCAAACATTTCCCTTTTCTGGTGAACATGTTCTAACTGAATGTGCCAACCAGCCTGGCAAGTCAGAAGGACAATGTATATTTTCAAATGAATTTTTACTAGCTTAGCCATCTCTTTAATATTTTGGAATTTACAGGAGCAATCTGAGTTAACTTTTTTTGTTCTAGGACAGAACAATACATTTTTTGTCTTAGCTGGCTTAGGTCTTCCATCTAGCTACTTGTTAGGGTTAATGTTCATATTGCTAAGGAATCTTACATTTTCTGCAAGGTACTACAATATTTTTGCAGTCATTTATTGTCCCAATAATAATCACCTATATTTACAAAGTTATTTAATTTCAAAGTTGACTTTTCTCGCCATTAGGCTTTTTGTGGTAGAACGATATCAGCAAAATGCCACCAGTAGGTGGTTGGTATGGCTGGTTTTGCTAATTTCCTTTGCACGGTCCCAGTTTTGATATACATCCCTTTAAAGCGCGTGGTCATTCGAGAGAACGGACAGCCACGTTGCTGCCAAAATCGCCCTGTGAAATCTCACAGGAGTTCAAGAACTCTGTCCAGAATGACTCTTAAGAATACCTGTGGAGAGAGAAATGAAAAATGGAAGCCGATTGCCAAAATCCAACCAACTACTGTCTAGTCTATCCTTCTATTCCCTGCTGCGATGAATGTCTAGTGGCATGAATGCCAAAGGTTGGCTGGCCTGCCCAGCAGGCGCTGACAGGAATGCTGTGTACCTGGGAGCCACACTTAAAAAGAGCAGGCATGTTTGCTTTTCATTATTTGTTTTGTTTTGGCCCCCACCTCCTCCCAGACTGAAACTCTTTTTCTCCCAGTCTGCCCATTTGCAGACAGCAGAGGTTTTTCTTCCACCCATTTCTTCCCTGCCTCATCTTTCTCTCCCACCCTTGACTGTGAAAAAAATTACCCTCCCCAACCAATGAAAGAAAACCACACTGGACTACAAATTTCAGCGGGTGAGAGTGAGATGGCAGCTGCTCAGGGAAACTGGGTTCATCAGTGTAAATAACGCAGCGATGTCCTGTGGTGAGTTTGCAGGCCGACACTTGAAAGAAAGAATGATTAAGAGGTGCTGACGTGTGAGTTTTAGCGGGATCGAGAGGGTTATGTGGGGGAAATCTAAAGCAGTCTCCCATCGCTAGACTACATCCAGAAAGTTTTAGGCCCAGGGGGAGATAATGGTGCTTCGGGCGTCAGGCAGACGATGCGACTGAAAAGCAGTTAGAGGCAACAAAGGAGCACAGCCCTCCATAGCCTACGAACTTTGACCTGGAAAGCTCCCTCGGTTGCGCAAGAGGAGACAGCCTAACAACATTCACAATAACAGAACACTGTGTGCCAGAGAACAGATATCGCTATCTAAACAGGAGATGTGCTGTTTGTACTCTCTCTGACCTCTCCCTCCCTGTTTCTGTCCCTCTCTCTCTGTCTGTCTCTGTCCCTGTCTATCTGTCTCTCTGTATTTATTCCATATCTTTCATCTGTCTAGCCACTCACAATGATAAGCTGATAGGAAGACACTCTAGATCACAGTTTTCTGTTTAAGAGGAGAAAGAATAACTCCATTTACTTCAGAGATCAATTCATTACAGGATTTTTATCTTTGCCTACAATATACCTAGAAAGCAGTTAGTGCAGGCAGTTGCACTACATGTGAAGCATAAGTTTGACAATTCGGAAGAATCTGTCCGATATTGGTACTTAGAATATTTTAATCCTCTAACTTTATTTTTCAACATTTATTAATTACTAAACATAAATTTAAAATTTTCCTTGAACTTCTGACAAATTTTGGAAAACTTAAAAAATCCTGTTTTACAGTGCCTCAATCTCTCTACGACAACAGATTATTTTTGACTCAGGAACTATTACTGATATTCTTGTGTAGATGCCTGCAATCACCCACAAATAGATGAAAATGTAGTAACTCTGCAACCCCCTTCATGTACCTGCTCCCCACTTTATACCCCAAATATATTAATCCTGTCCTTGTGTTACCTGCTGTACCTCCTGCGGTGTACCATTTGCACTGTCTCGCAAGATTTGGTGCCTCGTTGTCTAAAGCCCTTATTTGGGATTTAGGAAGTAATACAATGGAGGAGTAATTGTCTTAACTTCCAGACTACACTGATAGATTCAATATAAGGAGGGATCAGGTCATTCGGGAGAGATTCCTTGCATGCGGACTCTCTCCATGCAGCATTTTAAAACATATTAAATCACTCAGCTATACTTTGTAAATTAAGGTATCTTTGTGTTATTATCAATATCTATCTGAAATTCCATGACAATGGGCATTGTTGGTTGAATATTCAAATTACTTAAATTAAGTTAGTATTCAAGTTCAGGTGTGTGCATTCATTGTTTTAAAGTGATGTATTTTTCTGGATGAAATAAATAGACCTTAAAAAAAGGTTTCACTACTATAAAAATGTTTTTTACTACTATTTGGTTAGATTCAACTTTGTCACTGAACAAGTACAAGTACAGTACAATAAAATGCAGTTGGAACTTGACCAGATGTGCAAATACAAGGCAGAAAAGGTGCAAGTATTAAGTATATGTATGTACAAGTGTAATGTTTAGATAGATGCAAATGCATTACATATGGCAATTCTAAATGTGCAAGTATTAAGTATAATGTATGTACAAGTGAGATAAATATTTGTGTGGGTACAAGTAGTAATTCTCAGTGGCATTCTGAATTTACAATCGTGGCAAATTGAAGGAGTAGGGTAGCATGTGCAACTGAAAATTCCAGTCTCAACCATTTTCTTTCCTTTCCAAAAAAGTTGAAAAGGAAAGTTTTGATTAAGGAACAGTAGTGTTCAATTTGCAATGGTCTCTTAATTTTAACCCGTCTGTTCCTCACACAAAACCTTCCTTTTTGACTTTTTTGGAAAGCATAGAAAAAGTTGGGGTGGTGTCTTAATTTCTCTGGAGCTGTATATAGCATAGCCTCCTGCAAGTGGATGAAAGTTAACATTTTTTAGGGAAGATGCGATATATTTACTGAAGTCATGTTACCTACGAAGAAATGATTTGGACACAAAAAGCTGCGTGAATTTAAGCTATGGAATCTAAAGGCAGTTGATAATGCAGAAAACAGGGAGTTAGCAAGAAGCTTGTTGTCTTCTTGAAGCCCCGTTTCCAAAAGAGTTGGGACATGCATAAAATGCTAATAAAAACTGAACGCAATGATGCACAAATAATTTATCTTTATATTTAATTGACAATAGTACAAAGACAACATATCAAATGTTGAAACTGAGAAATTGTTTTAGGAAAAATTCATGCCCATTTTTAATTTGGAATGGGCATGTTTATCACTGCGTTGCATCACCTCTTTACAACACACTGTAAATGTTTGGTAACTGATGAGATCAATTGTTGTAGTTTTGAAAGTGGAATGTTGACCCATTTTTGCTTGATATAGATTTGCAGCTGCCCAACAGTTCGGGGTCTCCTTTGCTGTATTTGTCACTTCATAATGCATTAAATGTATTTAGTAGCTGACAGGTCTGGATTGAAGGCAGGCCAGTATAGCACCCAGACTCTTTTACTGCAGAGCCATGCTGTTGTGATACATGCTGATATCTGGCATTGTCTGGCTGAAATAAGCAAGGCCTTCCCTGAAAAAAACATAATCTGAATGGCAGCATACGTTGCTCCAAAACCTGTATATACTGTTCAGCATTAATGGGGTCTGCACAGATGTGCAAGTCACCCATGCCACCATGAATGCTGGCTTTTGCACAGTGCGCTGATGAACTATCCGGATGGTCCCTCTTTAGCCTGGTGGATGCGGCATCCATGACTCCTGAAAATAATCTCAAATTTTGATTTGACAGACCACAGGACAGTTTTCCACTTCGCCTCAGCCCATTTAAAATGAGCTCAGGCACAAAGAAGGCAGTGGCATTTCTGAATGTTATTCGTGTATGGTTTCTTCTATGCATGGTAGAGTTTTAACTAGCATTTTTTTTTAATGCATTGCCGTCTGAGGGCCCGAAGATCACAGACATTCAATATTGATGAACCCCTCCCCATCCTCACTTCTGACAGACCCATCCACTCTGGAATTATCTTTTAATACCAATCATGTTACTCACCTTTTGCCAATTGACCAAATTAGTTATGTGATATTCCACCAGGTTTTGTTTTTGGCATTACCCTATTTCTAGGTTTTTGGTGCCTCTGTCCCAGCTTCTTTGAAACTGGTTGCTGGCATCAAATTCAAAGTGAACATGTATTTTCCAAGAAACAACATTTCTCAGTTTCGACATTTGTTATTTTGTCTTTAATATTTACTATTATCTGTTGAATTTCGGGTTTAAATGATTTGCACATGATTGCATTCTGTTTTTCTTTACATTTTACACAGCATCCCAACTTTTTGGCAAATAGGGTTGTACATACAGTGGGGAGAACAAGTATTTGATACACTGCTGATTTTGCAGGTTTTCCTGCTTACAAAGCAGGTAGAGGTCTGTAATTGTTATCATAGGTATGTTTCAACTGTGAGAGACAGACTCTAAAACAAAAATCCAGATAATCACATTGTATGATTTTTAAATAATTAATTAGCATTGTATTGCATGACATAAGTATTTGATCACCTACCATCTATTAAGAACTCCGGCTCTCTTTTTCTTTTAGAAGCTGTCCTGTTCTCCACTCATTACCTGTATTAACTGCAACTGTTTGAACTTGTTATCTGTATAAAAGACACCTGTCCACACACTCAATCAAACAGTCTCCAACCTCTCCACAATGGCCAAGACCAAAGAGCTGTCAAAGGACACCAGAAACAAAGTTGTAGAGCTGCACCAGGCTGGGAAGACTGAATCTGCAATAAGTAAGCAGCTTGGTGAGAAGGCAACAACTGTTGGCGCAATTATTAGAAAATGGAAGAAGTTCAAGATGACAGTTAATCTCCCTCGGTCTGGGGCTCCATGCAAGATCTCACCTCGTGGGGCATCAGTGATCATGAGGAAGATGAGGGATCAGCCCAGAACTACACGGCAGGACCTGATCAGTGACCTGAAGAAAGCCGGTCACAGTCTCAAAGACAACCGTTAGTAACACACTATGCCATCATGGATTAAAATCCTGCAACGCACACAAGGTCCCAGCGCGTGTCCAGGCCCGTCTGAAGTTTGCCAATGACCATCTAGATGATCTAGATGATGAATGGGAGAAGGTCATGTGGTCTGAAGAGACAAAAATAGAGCTTTTTGGTTAAAACTCCACTCGCCGTGTTTGGAGAAAGAAGAAAGATGAGTACAACCCCAAGAAACCATCCCAACCGTGAAGCATGAAGGTGGAAACATCATTCTTTGGGGATGCTTTTCTGTAAAGGGGTCAGGATGACTGCACCGTAATGAGGGGAGGATAGATGTGGCCATCTTTCGCGAGATCTTGGCCAACAACCTCCTTTCATCAGTAAGAGCATTGAAGATGTGTCGTGGCTGGGTCTTCCAGCATGACAACGACCCGAAACACACAGCCAGGGCAACTAAGGAGTGTCTCCGTAAGAAGCGTCTCAAGGTCCTGGAGTGGCCTAGCCAGTCTCCAGACCTGAACCCAATAGAAAATCTTTGGAGGGAGCTGAAAGTCTGTATTGCTCAGCGACAGCCCTGAAACCTGAAGATCTGGAGAATGTCTGTATGGAGGAGTGGGCCAAAATCCCTGCAGCAGTGTGTGCAAACCTGGTCAAGAACTACAGGAAATGCATGATCTCTATAATTGCAAACAAAGGTTTCTGTACCAAATATTAAGTTCTGCTTTTCTGATGTATCAAATACGTATGTCATGCAATAGAGTGCAAATTAATTATAAAAAATCATACAATGTGATTTTCTGGATTTTTGTTTTAGATTCCGTGTCTCACAGTTGAAGTGTACCTATGATAAAAATTACAGACCGCTACAAGCTATGTAAGTAGGAAAACCTGCTAAACCAGCAGTGTATCAAATACTTCTCCCCACTGTATAACTTGGAAATGGGTTAGACATGCTTTTAGAACACTCATTTCTGGACTGTTAAGATTGTTTTTTATATCAAAACAAATCATGTCATCTGTCATCTTAGCATAGAAAATTGTGCAAGCCACTTATGTCAATATTGGATTATGGTAATGTGCAATAAATGCGTGATTCTGCGCCTGTATTGAAATCTTTGCATTCAGTCTATCATGCAGCTTTTTTATTATTGGTGCTAACTTTCGTACACATCGTCTCCTACATACTCTCACCAAAATGATTATTTGGAACACCTGTTCAATTTCTAATTAATGCAATTATCTAATCAGCCAATCACATGGCAGTTGCTTCAATGCATTTAGGGGTGTGGTCCTGTTCAAGACAATCTCCTGAACTCCAAACTGAATGTCAGAATGGGAAAGAAAGGTGATTTAAGCAATTTTGAGCGTGGTTGTTGGTGCCAGACGGGCCGGTCTGAGTATTTCACTATCTGCTCAGTTACTGGGATTTTCACGCACAACCATTTCTACGGTTTACAAAGAACATCCAGTATGCGGCAGTCCTGTGGGTGAAAATGCCTTGTTGATGCTAGAGGTCAGAGGAAAAGGGGCCGACTGATTCAAGCTGATAGAAGAGCAACATTGACTGAAATAACCACTCGTTACACCCGAGGTATGCAGCAAAGCATTTGTGAAGCCACAACACGTACAACCTTGAGGCGGATGGGCTACAACAGCAGAAGACCCCAACGGGTACCACTCATCTCCACTACAAATAGGAAAAAGAGGCTACAATTTGCAAGAGCTCACCAAAATTGGACAGTTGAAGACTGGAAAAATGTTGCCTGGTCTGATGAGTCTCGATATTTATATTTGTTGAGACACTCAGATGGTAGAGTCAAAATTTGGCGTAAACAGAATGAGAACATGGATCCATCATGCCTTGTTACCACTGTGCAGGCTGGTGGTGGTGGTGTAATGGTGTGGGGGATGTTTTCTTGGCACACTTTAGGCCCCTTAGTGCCAATTGGGCATAGTTTAAATGCCACAGCCTACCTGAGCATTGATTCTGACCATGTCCATCCCTTTATGGCCACCATGTACCCATCCTCTGATGGCTACTTCCAGTAGGATAATGCACCATGTCACAAAGCTCCAATCATTTCAGATTGGTTTCTTGAACATGACAATGAGTTCACTGTACTAAAATGGCCCCCACAGTGACCAGATCTCAACCCAATAGAGCATCTTTGGGATGTGGTGGAACGGGAGCTTCGTGCCCTGGATGTGCATCCCACAAATCTCCATCAACTGCAAGATGCTATCCTATCAATATGGGCCAACATTTCTAAAGAATGCTTTCAGCACCTTGTTGAATCAATGCCACGTAGAATTAAGGATGTTCTGAAGATGAAAGGGGGTCAAACACAGTATTAGTATGGTGTTCTTAATAATCCTTTAGGTGAGTGTACAGTCCCCTCCAAAAGTTTTGGAACGGCAAGGCAAATTCCTTTGTTATTGATGGTCACTGAAGACATTTGGGTTTAAGATCAAAAGATGAGTATAAGACAAGAGTTCAGAATTTCAGCTTTCATTTCTTGGTATTCACATCTAGATGTGTTAAACAACTTAGGACATATCACAGTTTGTATTAGACCACAGCATTTTTAGGTGAGCAAAAGAAATGGAACAAATATTTTAAAGTAAATTTAACATAACCCTTGCTTGCAATAACTGCCTCAAGCCTGTGACGCATCGACATAACCAAACTGTTGCATTCTTCATTTGTGATGCTATTCCAGGCTTTTACCGCAGCTTCTTTCAGTTCTCATTTGTTTCAGGGTGTTTCTCCCTTC
The DNA here is from genome assembly GCA_016801105.1 of Esox niger. Taxonomy (NCBI): domain Eukaryota; kingdom Metazoa; phylum Chordata; class Actinopteri; order Esociformes; family Esocidae; genus Esox; species Esox niger. The sequence continues at coordinate 35,398 of JACXGJ010006052.1, forward strand.
AGTTTCTTCTTAAGTAGGTGAAATGCATGCTCTATTGGGTTAAGGTCAGGTGATTGACTTGGCCAGTCTAAAACCTTCCACTTTTTCCCCTGATGAAGTCCTTTGTTTTGTTGGCAGTGTGCTTTGGGTCATTGTCCTGCGGCATGATAAACTTCCTCCCGATTAGTTTCAATGCATTTCTCCGTAAATTGGCAGACAAAATGTTTCTTTACACTTCTGAATTCATTCTGCTGCTACCATCACAGTGGCGGAGCTAGACTTTTAAAACTGGGGTGGCAAAGGGGTGTCAAGGTATTATTTTGGGGGGGTCAATATACAACAGTGTTCAATTACACTAAAAATAAATTATTTTCCACAAAATGTTTATAAATTAAATTAAAGTTGTTTATTTTCCAAAATGTCCAAAATGTACACAATTACATATGTATTAAGTATACAGCAAAAATTGGAACAAGTATTCAAAGTGCTCTTTGGACTAATCAAGTCCAGTAGTAAACAAAAACGGAGGTAAATTTGGACCTGTCATAACAAGGCATCAATATACAAAGTGACAAGGCAGTTGTACACATTCAAATATGTACTAATAATAGAACAACAATACAAAAAACAGAGATCTTTAACACTGACTCTAATTATAAACTCCAATAGTTGTACCAGGTATGACCTGCATCTACCCAGTGATATGGCACCACCAAATTCACAAAAACAAACATTCAGAACAGCATAATTCTGCGGTTCTGGTGCGATGAAGCAAAATGTTTTACA
>JACXGJ010006053.1:0-36056 GCA_016801105.1 Esox niger
AAACCAATTTTGAGTTCCAATAATTGGTTCTAAAGATTTTGAAATCAGTAAAATGACAACAGTGCCCAAATTTATGCACATGCCTAATTTTGTTCGAACAATTATTGCACACTTCCTGTAAATGGTATAAACTTCGTTTCACTTCTCAAATATCACTGTGTTTGTCTCCTATATGATATATTTAACTGAATTTTTTTATTCTAAGAACCAACGATTTATGAAGGAAAATCATGGAAATTAACAAGGTTGCCCAAACTTTTGCAGATCACTGTATATCCACTGTATGAGAGTAAAAGAGAGATCCCTCTAATCATTTAGAAACAGCATTCACAAAAAACAGAGGTCCCTGAATTCAGTAACGTTGAAATCAACAATTGTAATGCTACTGCAGGAAAAACATTGCTTTGATGGCATCCATTGCAGAAAAAGTATCCCAGCTGGTATTTTGAATGTATTTATATTTTTGGAGCAGCACACAGAAAAACAACAGAAAATGAACCAGGCAAGCCTAGTTTAGCCAGCTCACAATTAAAATGTATGTTTATTGCCCTACTGGATTCAAACTCAGGTCTCCTACGTAGGAGACGCTGTCTTTAACCACTACACCACAGCTCTGCACGTTTAGCTGGTGCCTAGACACCATTAAGCATTGTGTTAAACTGACTAATGTTTTTTATTAAGTTTACCTCCACCACAAATAGCATCTATGAACTGTGTGGTATTTGCCACTAGCCGTTTTAACAGATTATTAGCCAGTTATTGGCTTTATCTGTATCTACTAAAATCATTGAAGAATTGAGCAATTGCTAGCGAGACTGAAGATGAACTTTCCCTGCCAAAGCTTTTTCATTTAATGGCACAAAAACATTTGTTTTTCTTTCATTAGTGAATGACATTGAAACAATATCTATAGGTGACAATAACAATTTTTTTCCTTGCACACATTGCCATCTAATGACTCCTTATGGTATCCTGGACACATGACAGCTTAATCAAGGTAGAGGCCAGAGGGTGCGTTCCTTCTGGCACATAAGGATTCCAGCATAAACGTCCTGATTGAGTGCGTTGGATGATACCAACCAGAAGGAACCAGAACGTCATTAGATATGTGCAGAAGACTCATCTCTACATTGACTGTCTGAGAGAGGTCTTCATCTAGCTCCTTATTAGAATCGGGGGTGCAAAATTAAGGTTGGAGAGAAAACCTACAGGGTGGTAGCTCTCCAAGAACAGGATTGAGCTGGCCTTGTGTAAAGGGATTGGAGATGGCTTCCAAAATGAGTGGCTGGTAGATTTTTTATCTACTCAGCAGCCACATTTGCTGGTGAGCAAAGAAACTGGTTATTTTAATGCTGCAAATTATGACAGAGCTTTGAACTATGAACAATCTTTTGAAACACAGAAAATGTAAACAAATTACGGCTTAGCAAAATAACCCTTCTCTAAGGCCTATCAATGGCAAAAACATGACAAAACATTGGTATTGGACGATTGTGGTGTATGAATATTGGCTATCAGTATTAGACAAGATTTTTTATAATCGGTGCATCCCTACTAATTGTTAAGCATGTGACTACTTCATATTGTCAGTTTAGGGGTTCAACCAAATTTGGGAGACTTCTGGGTTCCCAGGGAGAGGTTTGAAAACCATTGGCCTACAGTAAAAGAAACAAATCAAGTTTTTTATTAGTTTAATTGACCAACAGAATGGGATGAGTTTGTAACCTTTGAGAGTAGCAACTATGTTTTTGAATTGGTTGCCTTAAGTACTAGGAAAGTAAGTGGGTAGCATAGCGGACTAGGTGCAGATTATGAATTCATGGTAGCATTAGGAACTAGTAACAGCATCAGGTGTGTTGGTAGACTAAGCAACTAAGAGGATTTGTTGAGAGCCTAAGGCACTGCGAACACAGTGTCCTGTGTTGGTAGTCTAAGGGACTATGAAGGGAATGTATATTGTGTTGATTGCTGAAGGGATACAGACAATAAGAAAATATGTTATATGATACTTTGAACACAATGTGCTATGTTGGTAGCCTAAGGGACTGAGGATGGAAATGTTGTGTTGGAGGTGTAAGGGACTAGAAACAGAATATGTTGTGTTGCTTAAGGGACTGGGAACTGTTTTTTTTTGCTAGATTTTATGCTTGAAATCTGACATGATAATATGATAAACAACATTTTGCATGTCCTTGTGATGTGGTTTACAGCACATTCAGTATTTTATTAGAAAAATCAATGCTCCCAATAGTCCCTATTTTCTAGGTGACTTTACATAATATGACAAAATAATTATAATTTAAAGGAATTTAATTATATAAATTTAATTTAAAATCCATCAATAAAATATTGATAGTGAGAGCATTTTTGAAGGAACTCGGCGGGAAGGTTGGCCCAGACATCTTGGAGAACTAATCACTGTTTTCACTGTTCTTTACGCTGATTGTTCTTAATGATGTTCGTGCTGCAGAATATATTTGGCACCAATCAGATGCCTCCATTCTCCCTTACTTCTCAGCATTGAGGTGACCATTAATTCTGACCAAGTCCCCAATTCCATTTAGAGAAATACAGCCCCAGGAATCTCCACTATGTTTCACTGTTGCCTGCAGATTCTAATTTGAGTACAGCTTACCAGCCCTTCGGCGAACATACTGGCTCCAGCTACAACCATATATTTCAATTTTTAACTCATCAGTCCAGAGCACCTGCTGCCCTTTTTCGGCACCTCAGTTTCTTTGTTTTCATGCATAGTTGAGTCACCTGGCCTTGTTTCCATGAAGGTCACTTCTGACCAGTCTTCTCCGGACAGTAGACGGGTGTACCAGGGTCCCACTTTTTTCTGCCAATTCTGAGCTAATGGCACTGCCGGACATCTTCCAAAGGGAAGTAAGCATGATGTGAGTTTCAACTGCTGCAGTAAGTTTCCTTGGCCAACCACTGCGTGTACAGTCTTCAACACTGCTTGTTTCTTCGTGCTTGACAGTAAACTCTCCTTGTTAGTTGAGAACAGCTGTTTCCCGTTGTATTCCTCTTACACAGCAGTTTCTGTTTCAGTTAAAGTTTGTGCTTCAACCTTCAGTGAGGGAAAAGTATTTGATCCCCTGCTGATTTTGTACGTATGCCCACTGACAAAGAAATGGTCAGTCCATAATTTGAATGGTAGGTTTATTTGAACAGTGAGAGACAGAATAACAACAAAAAAATCCAGAAAAGCATGTTATAATGCATGTTATTAATTGATTTGCATTTTAATAAAGGAAATAAGTATTTGATCCCTCTGCAAAACATGACTTAGTACTTGGTGGAAAAACCCTTGTTGGCATCAAAGAGGTCAGACGTTTCTTGTAGTTGGTCACCAGGTTTGCACACATCTCAGGAGGGATTTTGTCCTACTTCACTTTGCAAATCTTCAAGTCATTAAGGTTTCAAGGCTGACGTTTGGCAACTCGAAACTTCAGGTCCTTCCACAGATTGTCTATGGGATTAAGGTCTGGAGACTGGCTAAGCCACTCCAGGACCTTAATGTGTGTCTTCCCAAGCCACTGTTTTGTTGCCTTGGCCATGTGTTTTGGGTCATTGTCATGCTGGAATATCCCCCCAGAACCCATTTTTAATGCCCTGGCTGAGGGAAGGTTTTCACACAAGATTTTATGGTACATGGCCCTGTCCATTGTCCCTTTGATGCAGTGAAGTTGTCCTGCCCCTTAACAGAAAAACACCCACAAAGTATAATGTTTTCCCCTCCATGTTTGATGGTGGTGATGGTGTCCTTGGGCTCATAGGCAGCATTCCTCCTTCTCCATACAGCAAGTTGAGGTGATGCTTGATTTTGGTCTTATCTGATCACAATACTTTCACCCAGTTCTCCTCTGAATCATTCAGATGTTCATTGGCAAACTTCAGACAGGCCTGTACATGTGCTTTCTAGAGCAAGGGGGACCTTGCGTGTGCTGCAGGATTTCAGTCCTTCATGGCGTAATGTGTTACCCATTGTTTTCTTTGTGACTATGGTCCCAGCTGCCTTGAGATCATTGACAAGATCCTCCCGTGTAGTTCTGGGCTGATTCCTTACCATTCTCATGATCATTGCAACTCCACGAGGTGAGATCTTGCATGGAGCCCCAGACCGAGGGAGATGACTGTTCTTTCGTGATTCTTCCATTTGCGAATAATCGCACCAACTGTTTTCACCTTCTCACCAAGCTGCTTGGTCATGGTCTTGTAGCCCATTCCAGCCTTGTGTAGGTGTACAACCTTGGACAGTTCTTTGGTCTTGGCCATGGTGGAGAGTTTGGAATCTGATTGATTGGTTGCTTCTGTGGACAGGTGTATTTTATACAGGTAATACAAGATAATATTAGGAGCACTCCCTTTAAGTGTTCTCCTAATCTCAGCTTGTTACCTGTATATGTCACTAATTATAATGCAAATCAATTTATAAAATTTTTGACGTGTTTTTGTGGATTTCTTTTGTTTTATTGTCTCTCACTGTTCAAATAAACCTACCATTCAAATTATAGCCTGATCATTGATTTGTCACTGGGCAAATGTACATAATCAGCAGGGGATCAAATATTTTCCCCCTTACTGTACATACTGAAATAATTATCATGATCACCTATTTCGTATAATTGTTTAATCACACACCTGACACACATATGCCTACAAAATCCCTGACTTTGTTCAATTACTGTATACCTATAATAATGTGCTTTTGGCACCCTTTGCTAATAACACCTTTTGGCAAAGGGTGTTATTGATTTGGATAAAATGTTTCTTCTGTTCACACACTTTGCATTTTGTCAATTGATGAATATAATCTATTACCATGTCTTCTATTACCATGCTTTTTTTGAAAGCATTCCTAGCTTACAGCTAACACCTGCCTAAAACCTCTGCACAGTACTGTGTATGGGCACAAAAAACAAAAACACAAGGACTGACAAGTTAAACTAGGAAAGAGGAACTTAAATAGGGCCTGGAATCAGGAACAGAAGAGGGAAATAACAACAAACAGGTGTCTGTGATCCAAATGAGGGAGAGAGGGCGTTGGATCTCACAGGCACAGCAGGCGAGACACACCGCACATAACAATATGAAAAGTTGTACTCTACAGGTTTTTTGCTAGTAAAACGAGCATGTATACATCTGCTAGCTTCAAACCAGAATAGTGACATCTCACAACATTTCCTCCTGTGCTAAATATCCTTCTCTAGTGCTAAATAACCCCTCTGAAGTTTGTCTCATGCCGTTTCCGCCATGCCAGGAGATCTTCCTTGCTGTCATTAGAGGGTAAGCCGGTTGCTGTTCTGCTCAGCCGCTATGACTTCCATAAGTTGCAAAGAGGAATCAGAAAAAAAAAATTCAGTACCAAATCATTCTTAGCCTCAATCACATTGTCAGTGGTGAACATTTTTACTATTGATTCTCCTTCTCTCCTCTCCGCTATAGTCCTTCCAACTCTCCACTCTCCTTTTGCAAGATGGTCTAGTAATGTGCTCTCCACTGCATTTTCAATGTTTCTGAGTGGTTAGACATTGCTGTTAAGTGCATGCGCAATTTAAATAGCGTCTCCGACTGGCACGTGTTTATGCTATTTTGTGTGTGTTACTTATTACAGATTTGGGGTATTTTAATGATGTTCATCAGTTATCTATTATCAGAGAGAATCCCTAAAATAAGGCATTAGTTAATTGGGATGAGCTGCGTAAACTGCGTGATCATAAAGATATTTTTATTATTTTGTCACGGAAATTACCACAAATTATGGAGAAAAGTCTGAATACTTATATTGAACCTTTATTGATACAGCAATTGCAGGAAACAGCGGTTAGGCTTGATCCAACACACTGGTTGTTGAAGGATGTCCAGACCCTGGTTAAATTGGAGTCAGTGGGTCATCCCCCTTCCCAGACGAGTAACTCAATGGATCACCCCCCTTTCCAGAGGTGTCTCCTCAGTGGGTCACCCCCCTTCCCAGAGGTGTCTCCTCAGTGGGTCACCCCCCTTCCCAGAGGTGTCTCCCCTGTGGGTCACCCCCGTTCCCAGAGGTGTCTCCTCAGTGGGTCACCCCCCTTCCCAGAGGTGTCTCCCCTGTGGGTCACCCCCCTTCCTTGAGGTGTCTCCTCAGTGGGTCACCCCCCTTCCCAGAGGTGTCTCCCCAGTGGGTCACCCCCCTTCCCAGAGGTGTCTCCTCAGTGGGTCACCCCCCTTCCCAGGTGTCACCTCAGTGGGTCACCCCCCTTCCCAGAGGTGTCACCCCCATTCCCAAAGGTGTCTCCTCAGTGGGTCACCCCCATTCCCAAAGGTGTCTCCTCAGTGGGTCACCCCCTTCTCATTGCAGAGCAACAAACAAATGAACAGTTTCCCCTGTCCCTCTGACATACAGTAGCCATCTGTCCAGTTCATTGCTTCCTCATTTGCCCCAAAATCTCTTGCATGCATTGCAAGCAAACCATTAACAAAAGCATGTTGGTTATCCTTTTGTAAATATCAAATGTCCTTTTCCACATTTTATATACTATGGTTGACTAATTAGTGACTTACAGGAGTAAAATATATTGTAAAGTTTGTTGCCTTAGAACAGCAAACATAAAGGAAGATGTGCAAGTACAACATTTGGAGCATTATCCCAAGTAGGCTACCAACCAAATGTGAAAAGTTAGTCCTAATAACTGAATACAATTACTAATGGCTTTCAAACAAGGAAGGTACACCTGCAGTTATTTTTAACTAAATGAGTGAAAAAAAATCAACAATAAGAAGTCTTCAGTGGTTTAAAAACCGCACATGTTCAAATCACACATTTGTTCTGATTTTGATTAACAATGCAGACCTAATTGGACCAGAATGTTCTGCTGTAAGCTAGAAACAAAATGTGTTCTATTGAGCCTAGGGACAGATTATGTTGTGGTGGTATCCTAAGGGACTAGAGACAGAATATGGTGTATTGGTAACCTAAGGGACTAGGGACAGAATATCTTGTATTGGTAACCTAAGGGACTAGGGACAGAATATCTTGTATTGGTAACCTAAGGGACTAGGGACAGAATATCTTGTATTGGTAACCTAAGGGACTAGGGACAGAATATGTAGTGTGGGTTGCCTGAGGGACTAGAGCTAGAACTTGTTTATTACAGCTTCTAAACTTGATATTATTTTACTTTTGTGTATGTTCTTGCATTCCATTTTCTTCCACAATAAAAGTGACATTGAAATTATTAATTATTTTGGAGCAAATCCCACCTTGCGGAAATTTCCATTGACATCGCTCCATGCAAATAGAACATTTGACTTGTGCAATTCGGAAAATGTCAGTATGTCCTCTAAATATGAAACTCCTCTCCCTCTCTCCTCAGATCTGGGACACGGCTGGACAGGAGCGTTTCCGCAGTGTCACACATGCCTACTACCGTGATGCCCACGGTGAGACAGAAAGACACACACCAACTGTGTGGTCATGCCTCAGTACTACTCCAGCTGCTGGTGGCTAAACATTTTACCTCATGAGGATACAAGCAGACTTATACATGAATAATGGGGGTTCTTGATAGAGTTTTGTACTGTTGAAATACAGATCAATATGGCCCATACGTTACATACATTATCTAGATAACATGTGTGGTTATGTGTATACATTCGGCTTAGCATGCCATTTGATTGTGAACACTTGTTTTGAGACACTTTAAATAATCCTCTTTATTTATTTGGATTTTGGATGGTGGTAAGCCAGTAGGCAGATATCTTCACGTTGTGCATGTTTATGTTTTCAGTCTTTTATGAGGAATGTGCATGGTAAATGAGAGGGCAAAATGCAGTTGTTACATACAGTTGTTCCTGATGTGCCTGAATGAACATGCAACCGAAGTATGCTTCATTGTCTTTAGAGGTCAGTCTGTTTAAATACTACAAAACTCATATCCTATTTCTCTGGTCCTTTGAATAAGGCAAACCCCACTGATAAGAACCTGTGCTCATATTTCCCCCATATACCCCCTTTCTGGAGGACCACTGTCATTCATCCCTGAGAACAAAAAGCTGCAATACATCAGAGGATATCATTTTACATTGTTTTACTGGAAACCAAGTATTTAGGATGCTATCAAACTCAATGCACACACAAATACACACATGCTTTAATGTTTGATTACCACTTCCCAGCAACAATTATTTATTTTTTTAAGTCTTCCAAGACTGTGACAATCACTTAGCACCAATTCCTCATGAGATTCACTTGTGTGTTTCAGTTTGGGTCATGATTCTGCTGCCCTTTTACAACTCAGTAAATTTGACACTCTCCACGCCCAGTTACAAAACAGACTGCGTTCCTGCTAACGTTGAAAGCTGACACTTAGTGGCAGCATATCTCTGAGTGGATTTGCCATTTCCCCTGGTAATTTAATGTTTGAACTGAGTGCAATGTTGTTTTTGGTTAACCAGATACAAATGGTATATCGTGCTGCAATGCACTCTCCAAAATATTAACACACAATATGTCTACCGAATGGAGCTGTGGGCTGAGCTCAGCTCTTATACAGAAATCCTAGAAGAAGTTTATATCATGGACAACTTTATCATATGAACAGTATGTCCCAAGTGTGGTGCTCCAGACAGGCATGATTGTGATAGTGGTCACACCACTTTGTTGGTTGACCTTGTCGTTCCTGTGAGACAGACTGAGCCCATTAGATGACAGTTTGGCTCAGTACTCTCATTCTACTGGGCTGGCGGCTCGTTGCATCTAATGATCTAATTATGGCATAATAACACAATCTGTCTTAGTGGCCTCAGCGCTCTTCTTTACAGGAGGAGATTTCCTGTTTACTTCAGAGACAAGCAATTTCAGTTTGCACGTGTCAGAGACCCGGGACAAATGATAGAGCCCATACTAGCTGATCCCCAAAAGACACAGGTCATTTTAGACCAACACTTATCTACATGTTTTCAAATTCCAAATGCTTATAATCCGCTATAGTCAGTAAGTCCTAATGATAGGTTTACAATCCATGTTTGGTAAGTTCAGAATGTATTGTCATGCCTTGTCAGTATTCTGGGAGCAAGACAGCTTAGTTGAACACTTAGTTGTATACCTGCTGCCATTGCAGCTTGCTCTGTGAGCCTCGCTGCTAATCCCCAAGTGTATATCCCCTGGCTGTGTGATGGGGACGTGGCTGTGACTCTGGACATCATGTGGGGTTCCACTGGAATCTTAATATCCTCTCCTACAAAATCACCCTGCTCATTGGCTATATTCACAGACAAGCAAGTTGATCCAAGGGATACCCGTCAGCAATTCTAATGTGACAGTGCATCTGAACGCAGCCTGTACTCTCAGACTGTGGGCACTGTTTCGAAAGGTTGACTGTGTTGGATATTTGAGCTGTATTGAGATGGGCATCGCCTCACATGTTGTGAGGTTCTATCGCATCAATGTCACAGCTCCTGGCTCGGCGAGTTGTATGTTGTCGGCTCGGGCATGAGTGGGTGATTAGGTTCTCTACTTATCCCATGCCACCCACGGGGACCACTTGTTTGTGCTAGTCCGTTCCCCTTGGGTAGGCTGCAATGAGGCCACTTTGCACTGTGTAACACCTGGTTGACTTGAGACGCCTTTGTATTACCATATGTGTCATACCAAAGGGATTGACTGAATTAGAACCTCACATTCCCTGAAGGAGGAAGAACAGTACAACACATAAATGAGCAGTGAAGTGAGGGACTAGGGACAGCTGAATCAGTGAAAATAGCTGATTATATCACATGAAAGGCCGGCTTCCAATCAGGCTTAAGCCCCTATCGTCCTTGGAAGGCATCCTTGAACAAATGTTCGTAAGAACACATACCCCATACAGTTAGGTCTGGAAATAGTTGGACACTGACAAACGTTTTGTTATTTTGGCTGTTTTGCTTAATCCATCTTCACATTTAGAAGCTGTTGCTGTGAACCCACAACATTTGGTCAAAGGAGCTCTCAATGCAAGTGAAACAGGCCATCCTTTGGCTGCAAAAAAAATCCATCAGAGAGATAGCAGGAATATTAGAAGTGGCCACATCAAAAGTTTGGCATATTCTGAGAAAAATCTAATGCTCTGGTGAGCTCTACAACACAAAAAGGACTGGACATCCACTGAAGACAATTGGTGGATGATCGTTGGATCATCGTTGGATCCTTTCCATGGTGAAGAAAAACCCCTTCACAACATCCACCCAAGTGAAGAACACTCTCAGGCGGTATGCATATTATTTTCCTAGTCAACTGTAAAGAGTAACCAGGTGAATTCTGATGTGTATAGGGTTATATTGTCTGCTTAGTTTCTGACAAATTCAGCAAAGTTGATTGAATGGCGCTTCACTTTACAGATGGACAATGACCCAAAACATAGGAAAGCAACCCAGAAGTTTTTATGGCAAAGAAGTAGAATATTCTGCAATGGCCGAGTCGATCACCTGAGCTCAATCTGATCAAGCATGCATTACACTTGCTGAAGACAAAACCTAAGGTAGAGAGACCCACGATCAAACAGCAACTGAAGACAGCTACAGTAAAGGCCTGGCAAAACATCAAATTATTATTTTTTAAATCAGCGTTTGGTAATGTCCATGGGTTCTAGACTTCAAGCAGTCATTGCCTGAAAGGATCTTCAACAAAGTATTAAAAATGAACATTTTATTTATGATTGTGTTAATTTGTCCAGTTCCATTTGAGCCCCTGAAGTAACAGCACTGTGAATGAAAAATGGTTGCATTTCATACAATGTTTTTGTTCAACCCTTTGAATTAATACTGAAAGGCTGCACTTTCATTCCATATCCATTGTGATGATGTACAGAGCCAACATTACAAATAGTGTGTCAGTGTCCAAATATCGTTACTGTAAGTACTGTACCTCTTTCCCAACTTTAGGGAACACATTTATAAACATCATCTAAGGTTATGATTTTACAGGAAAATATGAGGGGCTCAGTTACAATAGATCCTTAGGAAAGATGGATATCTTTGAATATACTACTTGATGATAAACAGATAAGGCTCATAAATCTATATCAATGTTTTGAGAATTATTCTTTGCTGCCTCAGGACCTGGGAATATTAACATTATTGAAAGAACCATGAATTCTGTTTTGTAGCAAAGGATTCTAAAAGAGAATGTCAGGTCATTCGCCTGTGAGATGAAACTAAAGTGCACCTGGTTCTTGCAGCAAGACAGTGATCCAAAATACATAAACATCAAAATCGCTGAAATGGAAAATATAGAAAATTTTGGAATTGCCAAGTCAAGTTAATTTGAGCAGTCATGCCAGGACCAATAAAGACCAGTTTATACTCAACCACCCACATACTGTATGTCGCTGAGTTAAGGCGGATCAGCATGCACTTATTGCATCTAAAGGTAGAACAACCATTTGTTAAGTGTTAAGGTCAATCCTCAAAACAGACCAGGGGCATTGGGTGCTGCGTAACATTGTTAAATTAATAAAATGAGCATATATTAAACATTTGTGAGATTTTTACACTCAGTATGATTTTAATAAATATAGGGTTTTGTTTGAAGCAGGTGCGTCACCAGACTTAAAATAATTTTTAAAAAACTCTCAGGGCTCAGAAAAACAACCCAGGGCATGTATGAAATAACATTAGCTATAATTCTGTGGGCTATTACATTATTTCTTTTTACAGCACAAATTTAATTAAGTCCTACACAATCAGTGTCTTTATTTCTACATCAAATAGATAAATGTGTCAAGTGAACAATAGTTTATGGATAAACACCAACATTCTGTTCACAACCCTGAAAAAAATGGACATCGCATTGGAACAAGTTAAGTTATTCAAGGGATCTGCGGTGTAAGCGGGATAAACGTCTACATACAGGTTTTCTAGATATAGTGGATTGGAAATTAATGTCAATTCTACTCTCTCGATATTTTGAAATCAATATGCATTCTAGAACTTATTCTAGTTAATCAGAAAGAAAAAAAATTGTTTCAAAAGAATCCAGAAGAGGGAAACATAACGTTAAATAAATGTTATATAGTAAATAATATATAGTAGCCCCGCTGGTGAAAACACTTACCTCATGTTTTTGTTTTTTCTCTTGCTTTTTCTCTTGCTTGTCCTGTTCTCTCAAATTGTCTCGCAATTTTCCCGCGTGTACCGTCATTATTGGGACGATTCAAAAGCGATTTTTTGAGTGACAATTGGAGACAAGACAAATGAAGGAAACCAGGGTGAGTTCATGAACATTGGAAAAAACTGGAAAAGTGGGAGACCTCACCATCTCACCCTGCCTACTAGTTTCAACCAGGGTTGCGATATCTGCTTATTATAAGCGACTTTGGACTGCTTTTTCCAGGAAGTCGCTTGGAAATATTGGAATTTGTCTTATTTTGGGCCATCATTGTGTCTGTCAGCTCGCAGAACACTCAGGGCTGACCATAAAACATGTGGGCCTAGAGCCCCAAAAGCCCGGGTCTGGTGACGCCCCTGGTTTGAAGAACTTTTCCCCCAAATAGACCAAATAATAATGTTAAAGGGGCAAATACTTTTTTCATGGCACTGTACATATTTTAACCAGAAGCCCTAAAATAATTTAAAACCATACATTCCTATGATGTACATTGTTAAATTAATCAAATATAATGTGTGTTAACCAATTGAGCAGATTGAAATTGAGAGCGTCCTTAGCAAATTTTTGAAGATGGAAGGCTAGTGGATACATACCAGGAAATAATTACAGCCAACACATTTCAGTTTATTATGTTAAATACCTTTTGTTTGAAATTACTGGTGACATGCTGAATTTTCTCCCAGTTGTATTAAAGCAATAGTGCATTCAAAACAGTTTAAACTGAAGGATTTCATGTGGGCCGTCTCCCATTGCTTGTTTCAGGGCAGTCTCATGAAACCCTATCATTCCACTATTACTGCAGATTTATATGGACATGTTATATATTACATTGTGTGAATTCTACAAAATGCCCCTATAAAACAATATTTTTTTGCTTCAAAGTGTTGTTTGCAGTAAAAGGGAGAGAAAGAATGCTAGTTAAATCCATTGTCATTTTAGTTTCTAACAACAAAATATCTTGGTGAGGGTTAATACATAATGCAATCAACTGTACCCCACATCACTCCCTTCCTTTCAGTCTTTGCATCCCTATCACAAGTAAACACTATATTCCATTCATCCACATCAACTGAATGTTGTTTACTGTTTTATAAGCCCACAGCATTTCTCTTTGATATGGTTCTCTGGGACTTCTCAGTAACCCAAACAACTCCAAGAGCATCCTGCAATATATGCACTCAGTGTCTGCACCCTAAATAGCACACTTCATTTTTACTGCTTCTGAGCATGGTCCATAGGGGACTTCTCAAAGGAGTGGATTACGTAGGGGCGAGGGTACCATTTGTAATTCATCCAGTTGCTTTTGAAGTCAACATGGCACAAGAATTAGTCAAGAGGGACTGCTTTAGTGATTCCAACAGCTTTGAGTCTTTTAGTAAAGCAAAGACAGCTTTTTCAGATTTTCCTGTTCCTTCCGCCATATCCCTGGCCGCGAGTCACTTCTCTCTGCAATTTCTACTCAGATTCCCAGTAACAAAAAAATACACACAGCTCCAGAAAAAAATAAGAGACCACTGCATCTTTTTCATTCCTTTCCAAAAAAGATTTAAAGGAACGTTTTGAGTGAGGAACAGAAGCGTTAAATTTGCAGTGATCTCTTAATTTCAACCCTTCTGTTCCCCAATCAAAACCTTCATTTTCAACTTTTACTTGGGATGATATGACCTCTCCACTTTCTGAAACTGCATTTTTGTAAATTCCCCAAATGTTGCATTTTCACTGTGAAACAAGTTGCTGAGCTGGTGTGCTTTATGACCGTACAAAACATTGAAACATACAGGCCTGGTTGTACCTCACTTTTTTGCTCCCAGTGAAACCAACAGCCAGGAAATCAAAGATGGAAATGTTGACTTTTTTCCCTTGAGTTCTTATCAGATTAGTGATCTTTCAGTTTCACTTTTGTCAGACTGTAATAAAGCTCTACAGGCCTAATTGGTGATCAGTACCCAACATCATGCTCATAGTGTCTTAGCAGGAATCAGAATGGAGTGCCAGTACTATTGGGTCAGACAGCCAGGGGAGAAAAGTATTATGGACCTGAGGTGAATTTTACAATGTAAACATTTGAGTGAATGTACAGTCTTGGATCTTTGAATGTGTGTTGGTAATTTCTATTATACAGACATTGATTTTTTTGTTGTTGCATATACTACCTTTCAAAAGTTTGGTGTTGCTTAGAAAGAAAATCTTATTCCATTAAAATTACATCAAATTGATGAGAAATAATGTACACAATATTAATGTTGTATATGACCATCACTCCATTGTTTAAATGGCAATTTGTGTTTGCTAAATCAGGTTTATGGTTTTATGTTATTTTAAATCTGCACTAGGTAGATTATCTTTAATATATAAATATATATATATAATAGCATTTTGCAGCTATTCACTGGTCAGAAAGTGGCTTCTTTCACTTCTCTTCAGTTTTTGTGCCAGTATCAGTACAGTATCAGTAATCAGTAGCTCGTTTGTTGGATCGGGCAACAGTGGTCAGCCTTCGCTCCCTGTGTGCATCATTGTGCCTTGGCCACCCATGACCATGTTACTGGTTCACAGCTTTTCCTTCCTTGGACCACTTTAAATAGGTACTGACCACTGCAGACTGGGAACACCCCACAAGAGCTGTAGTTTTAAGATGCTCTGACCCAGTCGTCTAGCCATCACATTTTGGACCTTGTTGCTCAGATCCTTACGCTTGCTAATCTTTCCTTCTTCTAACACATACATTTTGAGGACATAATGTTATTTTTGCCTAATATATCCAACCCACTGACAGGTGCCAGGATAATGAGATTATTAGTGTTATTCACTTCATCTGTCAGTAGTCATAATGTTATGGCTGATCGGTGTATATCTTGCAGGCAAAAGGTGCATCCTCAAAATAAGCCCAAGAGGAAGGCCTGCTGGAATTGTTGTAAAAGAATTGTCTGGAAAGAAGATGCACACTCCAAGAATTTGAAATTGACATTCCACTGGCACTGAACAGTCTGTGTTGCTAAACAACTCTTAGAGGGTCTCATTAGCTCATTAGCTTAAACAACAGGTTTATAGGGGACACCACATTGTTTTTTAACTGAAATTGTCCTGCCATGTGGATAAGAAATCTGTATTTTTCCCACATATCTGTGCATCATAGTTCACTATTTCTGTTAAGTACTTTTGAAATAACAAATGATGTGTTAAAAATGCCCCAAACTGACTCGCCGACCCCCTGACTTACTGTCTGTAATTACAGCCCTGAGTTTTAATTCCCCCTTGTATGGTAACAAAATTATTTTAGACAATGGGTTTCACAGCTGTTTCCGGAAAGCCAGTTGTGTTTGTTGGCATCATATAAACCATGGCTGCATCATATAAATATATATATATATATATATATATATATATATATATATATATATATATATATATATATATATATATATATATATATATATATATATATGTATACACACACAGCTCTGGAAAAAATTAAGAGACCACTCCTAATATTACTCAAATCAGCATCTCTACATGTATGGCAGCCATTCCAATCCAGTGTCTATTCAATTCCAACACAGGCACACCTCATTTTACTTAATGAGGTACTGATTAGGTGATTACCTGAACCAAATCAAATGTAATGAGGAAAAGTATCAAAACCACTGTTGACGTCATCACTATCCTCTAGTAAAAGGACCAACTGGATGGCAAATACAGTGCATGTAGTACCTCAAAGTTTATTTGAATAAATAAATGACTATTCAGCATAACAAAAGAGTTGAAAAGAAAAGCTTTGAGTGAGGAAAAGAAGGGTTCGATTCTGGCTTTACTGGCAGAAGGACACAGTGAGCGTCAGGTTGCTTCCATCCTGAAAATGTCAAAAACTGCAGTTCATAAGAACAAGGTCAAGCATCAGACGTTGGGGGACAACAAAGCTACAGACTAGCTGAGAGCAAAAATGATTGTCTACTGACCGAGATTACCATCAATTTATTTGAATGTCATTCAACAACCATAGGATGACAACAATTGACCTACAAAAAGAATTGCCAACAGCAGCTGGGGTGAAGTGTGCGGTGAAGACGGTTCGAAACAGGCTCCTAGGAGCGGGTCTGAAGCCATGCAAAGCTAGAAAAATGCCCGTTATTAGTGAGAAGCAAAGAAGAGCCAGGCTGAAGTTTGCAAAAGACTGTACAAATAAATACTATAAATAACAAAATGTTTATTTGGAATTTGGGGAGTAATGTTGTCATTATAGAATAAAACCAAAATTCTAATTTTACTTCAACAGTAAAACCAGAGAAACCAGTGAATAATAAAACCAGAGAAACTGATTATTTTGCAGTGGTCTCTTAACTTTTTCCAGAGTTGTATATATATATATATATATATATATATATATATATATATATATATATATATATATATATATATATATATATATATATATATATATATATATATATATATATATATATATATATATATATATATATATATATATATATACACATCATATATTTGTATTTCTTGGTTGCATTTTGAACTGGCACACTCTTCATTGATGATGTGAGTATTGAGTAAGTATAGAGAAAGTTGTGTCTGCTCACAAATAATCCCTCTAAACATTTGATGCTAGTTCCTAATGCAGCAGCATATTGACCCAAAACTCACTGCTATGGTAACCAAAGAGTTTTCAGGGCCGTATAATAGAATTTTGTTGACATGCTAAGTCAATCGCCTGACCAAAGTCCAATTGAGTTTGCTTTTAACATGCTGACGACAAGACTGAATGCAACAAAAACAAGAAGGAACAAAACATGGCTGCAGTACAGCCCTTGCAGCCCTTGTAAACCCTTATGTACGTATATATTTATATATACATAAAAAGAACTTGGTCAACCATGAAGTCATTTGGAAGTCTTAAGAGGCTGAGCCAGCAGGGCATATTGGAAAGCTTGTCAGTGGTCCAGTCAGGCCTGTAAATTCACTAACCTTTACTTTTGCTCTCTCCCTCTTTCACCCTTTTTCTTCGCACCCTAATCTTTCACCCTTTTTCTGTCTCTCACTCTTTCACATATTTCTCTTCCTCACTCTCTTTCTCTCGAACTTTGTCTGCATGTCTCTTTCTTTGTTTGTTTCTGCTTTATCTCTTTCTGCCTTTCTTTTTATATATTTATCATAGCTCTCCTGCTGCTGTATGATGTGACCAACAAAACATCTTTTGATAACATCAAGGTAAGGTTTATCTTCCTTATCTCTGAGAAATGATACAAGTTGCCTATTGGATAATAAGCAGCCATTAGAGCGGTGTATGGACTGTAATTTGGTAATTATTGTGTTTGAAGAATTCCTAGTGGATGTTCATTCGACAGTGGAGAAAAGATGGCTGACTAGTGTAATATCTTAACAGAGCTTGGTAAAATAGTGTGCATCATCAATGATACATCATTATACTTCACCAGGGGAAAGACAGAAAATCCATCGTCCTCATTGCTGCAACTATTGTACTTGTGGGAGGGAGGCCGTCAGAGTAATAATGAGAGATTGTCCCCCGGTATGTTGTGAAGATGAGTGTGTGTGGGTCAAATCAAAAGTAATAATTTGTCAAATGCTTGTAATACAACAGGTGTAGACCAACTGAGGAATGCCTTCTTACAACTTTTTGCATCAATGCTGAGTTAAAAAGTCCAGGAAAGAGATATAGACAATATCGAAAAATGTGTGTGTTAGTGCAATAGCAACACATGGAATATGATGCAATGCGAATACAAATAACAGGTGACTATAGCCCTGCTATAGACTGAGAGTACCTAGTCCATTTGCAGGGGATTTAGGTATTTGAGGTTTAAGTACATCATTACAATGTCTTTGGAGGAAAGGTGATTACCCAGCAGAGTAAAAAGAACCACAGCAATGCATGTTGTAACATTGTGTGTGTGTGTGTGTGTGTGTGTTTGCGTGTGTTTTAGGTCTAACTATACTCATGGGGACCAAATGTCCCTATGAGTATAGTAAATCCACAAGAAATTGGACTCATGGGGACATTTTGCCAGTCCCCATGAGGCATAAGTCAATTCCTGGCTCAGGGTTTTAGGGTCAAACTTAAAATTAATTTTAAAGTTAGAATGGGGTTTCTTAAAGGTCCAGACGTTGTTTAAGTTTAGGATTTAGGTTAGGCATTACATCTAGGTAAAGGTTAGGTATAAATGTTACTTTATTGAAGTTAAGGTTAGGGTTAGGGTAAGGGTCAGGGATAGATTAGGGTTAGGTTCAGGTTAGGATTAGGGTTAGGGTTAGGTTTAGGGTTAAGATTAGTGCAAGGGAGCATGCAATTTCTATTTTCTGGTCCCCATGAGGTTATCTGTGTGTGTGTGTGTGTGTGTGTGTGTGTGTGTGTGAGTAGCTCAGTGTGTGTGCATGACGTCATTGCTGAAGTTCTATTGCACAAAAAAGGGGACCCTAAGGACATTCCGGGTAGCCAATGATTTAATCATGTCCAACTGTCCTATTCATTTCTTGGGGTAGAAGCTGTAGGCCCTCTGAAAATCTTTGCTGTCTGGGTTGATACCGTTGCCATACCAGGTTGTGGTGCAGCCAGCGAAGATTTCAATAGCACAGCTGCAGAACTCTTTGAAATGTAAGGACCCAAGCAAAATCTTTTCAGTCTGCTGAGGGGGAAGAGGGCACTTTGTGCCCCCTTCACATCTGTGTGTGTGTGTGTGTGTGTGTGTGTGTGTACCATGTTCATGTCTCAGTAACACACAGAGGACGTTTTTGCTCTCCTGCTCCACTTCAGCACTGTCAATGTGGAGGGGGGCTTACTTAACCCCTCGTTTCGTGCTGTTTACGACCTGCTCCTTCATCTTGCTGAAGTTGAGGTAGAGATTACATGTACATGTATGAGTCTTATATTAATGTAGTATAATTACATATATGTTTTTATTTCAACATTGGCCATTTCAATATATTTCCATTGATATATTTAAAGGGTAACAGGGAATCTTGCTTCTAACATTTGCAAGACCAAATTAAAAAAATGACATCGCTCGTCTCCTCTTCAGCTTGCATTACCGATTAAATCGGTATAGAATGGACTAGTGCATAGTGGTTTAGGGTGGAGGGCATAATACTGTCAGAATAGAAAGTGAGTTTGAGGAGAATACATGTCAATGCTAACTGACTGATGGACCGCCAAGAACATTTACATTTTTTCAAAACACCTTAATTGCAGATGTATTTTGGTCATGTATCCTTTTATTTAAAGTCAAAATCTCACAGGGTCCCTTTAATATATTTATAAAATGAAATAAATTAGCAAAATAGTGAATTTGTGTAACGTTA
Organism: Esox niger; assembly: GCA_016801105.1. Lineage (NCBI taxonomy): Eukaryota > Metazoa > Chordata > Actinopteri > Esociformes > Esocidae > Esox > Esox niger. The sequence continues at coordinate 19,457 of JACXGJ010006053.1, forward strand.
ATATATCGCCCATGTCTATTTTTTCTCATTACCAGAGGTCTCAGTTTGCTATGGCCCTGTTGAACACACACACACACACAATTCTTTCACTTTATTTAACAAGGCAGGCCGATTGAGAACTGATTTTCATTTGCACATGGCGACCTGGCCAAGATAAAGCATGATAGTCCAAAGACCACATAAAATTATAAAATACACTAATACACTAAGTACAAAATGCAGGTGGTAGAATCAAATGTGGTTAAGTGGTCAGTGGATCTCGACCAAGTGGAAATGCCATGAGGAATAAGGAAATGCCATGAGGAATAAGGAAATGCCATGAGGAATAAGGTCATGCCATGAGGAATGCAATTACTTACATAGTAAGTGCAAATCTCCCTATTGACTCAAGCAAAATGTCGTTTTAATATGTGTCTTTCATAGTGTGTAGCAGTGAACATCAAAATCTGACCCTATTATACTATTCAGAATTAGAATCAGCTTAATTCGCCAGGTATGTGTACACATAAGAGGAATTTGACTCTGGATTATAACGACTCACTATGTGCTTACTCATAAAAGACTTAAAAAACTAAAGGACACTCATAAAAAACTAAGGACACTCAACAAGAGTCACTTACGGCAATATACAGTACACATGAATACACAAAATAAACCAAACAACAACAAAGTAAAACTGGTGAGACACTGGGATGCCCTCCCTCCAATGCCATTCGGGGGCGGAGTCACTGGCTTGTAGTTGTCCCTCTGTTGCACACTGGTGTGCTCTGCTGTCAATACTCGGCACTCATTCAGGATGATTGCGGTTGGTGGGTGTCCCTCCGGTTGATGCTTGGCAATGTGGGTGGATTGTTTTCTACCTGTTGGGCCCTGTCCGGGGCCTCCTCCGGATGGGGGCACAGTGTCACTGGACCCCCTGTCTCAGCCCCAACGTCTTACGCTGCTATATTATTGTGCTCGGGGAGTAGGGTCAGTCAGTTCTCCTTCTCCACTATAAATCCATGTAGATCTAGTGAATGCATTTTCTAAATTTTCCCTGTTTTCTGATGTCTTCAACTTAGGAGGACACAAGGTCCTAACCCACACATGCGGAGTACCAGGCATGACTCGTCCCGGTCCCTGTCAAAAGTCCTCCTGGTTGTGTTGCAGATCAAGATCACAGCTGCCACTGTCCTGACCCCCCCCTCTTCCCCATGTCTGTCCCTGTCCTTGACCATCTGGTTATGCCCCTGATCTAGGCTGGGTTTGAATGGACGCTGGGATTAGCCCACATGCATTGAACTATTAAAACTTGGACTCTTAATAAGTTCACCCACCACAGCCAGAAGAGGAGTGGTCACCCCTTGGAGCCTGGTTCCTCTCTAGGTTTCTTCCTAAATTTCGGGCTCTCATAGGGAGTTTTTCCTAGCCACTGAAGTTCAACACTACTGTTATTTGCTCCTTGGGGTTTAAGGTCGGGTGTTTTGTGAAAGCACTTTGCGACAGCTGCTGATGTAAAAAGGGCTTTATAAAATACATTTGATTGACTGATTGATTGTGAGACAGTAGAGCATGTAGCATGTACAGATCTGTAATTGTTTCCATAGGTACACTTCGACTGTGAGAGACAGAATCTAAAACATTATCCAGAAAATCACATTGTATGACTTCTAAAAATATTTTGCATTTTATTGCATAACATAAGTATTTGATCAACTAACAACCAGTAAGAATTCTGGCTCTCACAGACCTGCTAGTTTTTCTTTAAGAAGCCCTTCTGTTTTCCACTCATTACCTGTATTAACTGCAACTGTTTGAACTCATTACCTGTATAAAAGACACCTGTCCACACACTCAATCAAACAGACTCCAACCTCTCCACCATGGCCAAGACCAGAGAGCTGTGTAAGGACATCAGGGATAAAATTGTAGACCTGCACAAGGCTGGGATGGGCTACAGGACAATAGGCAAGCAGCTTGATGAGAAGGCAACAACTGTTGGCGCAATTATTAGAAAATGGAAGAGGTTCAAGATGATGGTCAATCTCCCTCGGTCTGGGGCTCCATGCAAAATCTCACCTCGTGGGGCATCAATGAGGAAGGTGAGGGATCAGCCCAGATTTACATGACAGGACCTGGTCAATTCCCTGAAGAGAGCTGGAACCACAGTCTCAAAGAAAACCATTAGTAACACACTATGCTGTCATGGATTAAAATCCGGCAGTGCACGCTAGGTCCCCCTGCTCAAGCCAGCGCATGTTCAGGCCTGTCTGAAGTTTGCCAGTGACCATCTGGATGATCCAGAGGAGGAATGGGAGAAGGTCATGTGGTCTGATGAGACAAAAATAGAGCTTTTTGGTCTAAACTCCACTCGCCGTGTTTGGAGGAAGAAGATGGATGACTACAACCCCAAGAACACCATCCCAACTGTGAAGCATGGAGGTGGAAACATCATTCTTTGGGGATGCTTTTCTGCAAAGGGGACAGGACGACTGCACAATATTGAGGGGTGGATTGTTGGCCAACAACCTCCTTCCCTCAGTAAGAGCATTGAAGATGGGTTGTGGCTGGGTCTTCCAGCATGACAAAAACCCAAAACACACAGCCAGGGCAACTAAGGAGTGACTCTGTAAGAAGCATCTCAAGGTCCTGGAGTGGCCTAGCCAGTCTCCAGACCTGAACCCAATAGAAAATCTTTGGAGGAAGCTGAAAGTCCGTATTGCCCAGCAGCAGCCCCGAAACCTGAAGGATCTGGAGAAGGTCTGTATGGAAGAGTGGGCCAAAATCCCTACTGCAGTGTGTGCAAACCTGGTCAAGAACTACAGGAAACGTATGATCTCTTTAATTGCAAACAAAGGTTTCTGAACCAAATATTAGGTTCTGCTTTTCTGATGTATCAAATACTTATGTCATGCAATAAAATCCAAATTAATTATTTAAAATCATACAATGTGTATATCTGGATTTTTGTTTTAGATTCCGTTTCTCACATTTGAAGGGTACTTATGATAAAAACTACAGATCTCTACATACTTTGTAAGTAGGAAAACCTGCTAAATCAGCAGTGTTTCAAATAATTGTTCTCCCCACTGTAGCAGAGTGCAAACAATACTGAAATAAATTTAAACATTTTAGTGCAGGTGTAATGTACATGAGGTTGGTGGATATGATATATACTGTATATATACAACACTGAATTGCAGGATAACATTTTTTTTATATAAATAAGTAGTAGATGGGTGGATGTTAGGGTCAGAGTTACTGGGTAGTTATACAGGGATTGTACCTGGCACTAAGTGACTGAAGTTGACTGTGGATAGACACTGTTCCTGTGTCTGTTCGTTTAGGCGTACAGTGCTCTGTAGTGCCTACCAGAGGGGAGGGACTGGAACAGGTTATGTCCAGGGTGTGATGGATCTGCTGTGATGTATCCTGCCCTTTTACTGACTTTGGTTTTGTAGGTCCTTAAAGGAGGGCAGGATGGCACCAATGATCTTTTCTGCCGTTCTAACTGTCCATTTTAGTCTGTTCCTTTACAGTTCTTGGCAGATCCAAACCAAACAGTGATGGACGTACAGAGAACAGATTGGATGATAGCTGTGTAAAAGTGGATCAGTAGCTCCTTGGACAGGTTAAGCTTCTTAAGCTGGGGCAGGAAGTACATCCACTGCACGTTCTTTTTAATAATGGCATCTGGGTTGTGCTCTCACTTTAGATCCTGCGAGATAGTGGATCCCAAAAACCTGAAGGATTCCACTACAGACACAGGGTTGTTGAGAATTTGATGGTGTGTTCATGTCATCGTTACCAATTGTATATATAAATGACTTTCAACACTGATTTCTTTATGCTACCCCTTGTAGAGCAAATGGTATTAAACTAGAGATGTGTACCCTAAACATTAATCATGCTGGCCTGTATATAAAGGATTTGTTCATGTGAAATTACAAAGAAGTTAATGAAAAGGTAGCCTAGATAATCAGTATGCTAGTTTTGATGAATAATGGTTTGGCTGTGCAGCAAGTCCACTGGTCGCAGATAACAGGATGAAGAATGGTGTAGATATCAATTACTGAACCACTCAAATAGAACAAGGCTTTCTTTGTCTGGGCATTATATTAATAATGTAATATATTGCATCGTATATTCCATATTTAATTGTCTTGTCTCGGGTCCCATGTAGCTCAGGAAGTGCAGCATCACACTAGCTGTAACACCAGGTTTTGTCAGTTAAAGTATGAAGAATAATGCACTCAATACCGTCTCTTGATAAGTCTGAATGCTAAATAGCATAAATGTAATGCAGGGTCCAGGCCATGAATTCAAGATCAAAACCTGAATCCAAAAGCACTTAGATGATCATAAGATGCGCGTAAGTGCCTCGTTATTTTATCTGTGCATTTCCCAAAAGCACCTTATCTAAGTGTTACGTAACGTTGCTCGTTAATCAACGAGTGCTCCGGACCTCTTGTTAGTCCAACTTAACCGATCTTAACAGGCACTTCACGGTTTTGGTGAAATAGCACCTCACTTAACATGAGAGGAGTGATCACAAACAGTTAATATCAAGGCAATAGAATGAGTAAAACCTGTTTTGTTTTAGACAAATTTATTTAGACAAATTAGATAAGTGCATGACTGGATGTAAATGTAACTAAATGCAACTGGTCAACTGAGAGTAAAGAAAAACTTACATAAAACAAGAAATAGGCTAATTTAGAAAAGTGTTCAAAATCAACTGTTCACGAGTCTGAAAGCCTGCATTGTAATGCTATGATTATTTGATGGATAGGTGCTGGTACCTTTACCTTGTCAAGAACATTGAAGAGCTTGCCAGAATGCAGATTTTCTCTTGAGTTCCATTTGTATTCCAAACAATTAGAATAGAATTTTCACACTATGCTTTATATTTCCAATTAACCAATCATGTGTTGATTGCGATGTGACTTATATTCTATATAGCTACAGAAGAAATTGATAATTGGATGTCACGTTATCGATTTCTCGAGATATGATTTTGATTGGCTGAAGTCAACCTCCAGGGTTTGCAAATAACAGTTATGTCCCCCATAAATGTCTCTACTTCTTCTCATTTTATATTTTGTTATTGATGCCGAAGTAGTAGTTGAATACATCGCCAGCTATATTAAATGCTTCTGATAAGTAAGCAAGCACAATCAAAATGCAAAAGGCTATATTTCAAAACGTATTTATGGCATAATTCCATTCCAAACTGCCATTACATGGCACTTACAATGCACTTTATAAAGAGCAACCTACGTGGTGGTTTGGAAAACAGTCGTAAGTCTGTCGTAACAAAGTCCCACTTAAGGCTACGTGTATCGTTAAACCATCGAAAGTGCTACACTATTGGGAAATCAGGCCTACTGTAGGTCTTTCAGAAATTTTAGATAGCTATTGTGTCCTGAATTTGAGAATGTTTTAACCAGTTTGTTGAAAACATTGAGTATTGTGGAAAAGTAACCCTCTGGAAAGTTGTCATATGTTTTATATATTTGGATATTTTGATGGATATTTGAGCTAAATTCCAACCACAGTTATCGATAACTCAATTTACTAAATCCCACAAACAAAATTTATTTTAAAACCATCTATGCAATCAAAACAAAATAAATGCGGAAAAAGATAGTACACCCCTAGATTTACCATCACATAAAAGGGCAAAAATCACTAGGTGCACCAAAACAGGGTGTTTTCTCCAATGTAAAGCACTTTGAATTGCCCTGTGTAGGAAATGTGCTATAAAAATAAACTTGCATTGCCAGTGCAAATGGTTTGAGAAAATGTTTAGAATAACTCAGTAGTGTCCAGCCTTCCATAAAGATAAGAAACTTGGTCTATTTTTTTCATAATCCATGCAAGTCGCCTTCCCGTACATCAGAAGATGTGGTCATTCTTAACAGCCAAATAAGGTAAGTATCCTTTAGAATGACAGCTATTGTGAATAGAGGGATGAAAAGAGTTGATGTTTACCACCAATCACTACAAAGAGCGAAAGTTGGTTTGACCATCTTCCAGAGGTACTCCTGAAAAGCCAGTTATGTCTTACCCTGACTCACTCTCGCAAGCATTGAACTAATGGCGGGAGAGAGTGCCAGAGTGAAAGAAAGAGGTCAGGAGTCAGGTATAAAGAAATTGGCAGAAAATCTGTACTCTTCTATCTTGTCCCTTCCTCTCACTTTTTTGATTCTTTTGTTTTCCTTTCTTTTACACTCTTCTCTCAAAAATTACTGTCCCCTTTTCTTCACCCTAGTCTCCTAACATCTCCACTAATGTCATTTGCCTTGACATTGTCGTTCAGTCACAGATTACAGCTGGTGTGAACACACCATGGCGACACTCTGGCGGGCTGCAGATTCCCAGTGGCACGTGGGTGCCTAACGAGCATTACAAACACTAATTAATGTTAATGGCAAGGAAGCTTTCGATCCTCTTTTTCCCTAACCTTCTATTATCCCCCCACTAACATGAATCAGTCTTAAGTCCCAGATGACATTGGACAAGCACACATGTCAAGTCCCCAGGAGACCTGCTGGAAATGTCAGTTGGGAAACTGACATTACTGATCATTATGGTCATGATTAATCCAGAGTGTCCTTCAAATCTAATTGACTTTAGCCTGTAGCAAGTGGTATTGTTAAAATTCCATTATTGGGAACAACATTTATCATCAAATATATTCATGACATTTGTTTGTTTTACTGACTTAAAATGTAGAGATTATTAATGTTTTTCACACAGTACATCCCTTTCACCAAACAGCTATTTAGCACTGTCACGTTCATTCTGGCTTTTCTACAGAACTCACTTTCTCCAGGGTGTCAGAATGTGTTTTCACAGGGATTTGGCACTGTAACCTTTCTGCTCTAATTACCAAAGCCCCTTTTCTTTTTGAAGTAGAGCTATATAAAATTAGCATGGAATAACAGATTGGAGACATTGAACATATTTCAACAATACATTCACATTTACTGAACTTTATATAAAATCCAACAAACTAGTCAGTGGATCTAATATCACCAAAAAAATAAATACCACATTACTATTGCTTTATTTGCAATTCAGCTTGACAATGGCATTTGGTGAGTATATTTGGTTTCTACTGTTCATTTCCATATATAGAGAAAACAAATATCCACCAAATGTCTATTATAAAACATTGGGACGAGATGGTTTGAACATAAACTGTGAATGTGAATAAGTAGATACACTTTGCCCCATCTACTGCAAAACCTCCGGAAACAGAACAATTTATTCTGGATGCTAACGACATGGTTTGCTAAAGTACTGCTGTTCAGTGATTGCTTGACATGTGTCTTTTACTATTTTTGCATGAGTGTGCCTTTCATTATTTGAAATTATTTGATAAAATACATTTAACAACAAGTGGGCTGACGGAAAATTATCTGTATGTTATGATTTTCATATTTTTTCCCAATGGTCAATCCCTATGATATACCTGTTCTAAAGCCAACTAAAAAATGATAAAGCACACACAGACACACAAAAATTATTAGTTTGTTTCATTTATGTTATTTTAATGTGTACACCTGCGCAATGGTTCCATTGTTCTTACATGCACATTGCTTGACTTGCTTTTAAATGCACATTTGATTGTGTTAAATAAAATCTGCATTAGGGAAACTTTTGCCTCTCATGGCCACATGGTGTCATATGTAATGTTATATATGGCCCTGAGTGACCATCTTAAGCAAGCAAGCATGTTTATTTATATAGCACAATTCATACATAGAAGCAATTCAATGTGATTTACAGTGAAAATAAAAATACAAAATAGAATTCAAATAGTCAGATTGTTACACTTGTCTAGCTCAGCTGTCTCCAGGGGGACTGCATGAATTTCAACATCCCAGTATCTCAATCCCGGCATTCTGATGCTAGGATAAACCCATCAGTCCCTATGTGAGATAATCATTGCATCAATGTCTTACTTGGATCTCTCCAGGGGGACATTTATGCCATGTAAGTACATGCATTGTATATTCACCCTCAATGAATTACAGTTACCAAAACTGTTTACTGTAACACCCAGGTATCTCAAACCTCGTGCTCCAGTGCTTGGATAAACTCGTCAGTCCTTTTGTGAGAAAATACCCTACCTCAATGTCTAAATAGCAGCACAAGAACTTGCATAATCCGTCATCCACAGATGGTTCATGGATCTAAGAGCCCTGCTCAGGTTATATTCTTTGAACATATCAGAAATGTATTCGGGTCCTAAACCATTCAGAGATTTATAAACAAAAAGCACAGCTTTAAAATCTATTCTGTAACTGACTGGAAGCCAATGCAAAGTATTTTTGGGAAGTCCAGTTAAGAGGCTATTACAGTAGTCAACCCTACTAGAGATTAAAGCACGGATGAGTGTCTCTCAGTCTTTTTGGGACTCCAGGCCTTTGATTCTGGCTATATTTATTTGATGATATAATGCTGTTTTGGTGACCAATTTGATGTGATTTATTAGAACACCAGGATTCCACACGTGATCCATGGTTTGAAGGGCCCTAGAATTCAGCTCTTTACTAATTCTTGTTCTTTTATTTTTGTTGCCAAACAATATGTTTTATCTTGGTTTAATTGTAGATAATTTTGGTTCCCTCAGGTATTTATGTGCTCTATACAGTGACACACAGAGTCTATTGAGCTGTTGTCATACGTTTCGAGAGCCATTTATATTTGAGTATGATCGGCATAGCTGTGGTAGTAAATGTTGTTGTTCTGTAGAATTTGGCCCAGAGGGAGCATATAGAGATTGAGCAGAAGCGGTCCGAGAACTGATCCTTGTGGAACTCTGCATGTCATACCTACCCTATCAGATTCATGATTACCAATGGTGACAAAGTAACTCCAGCCATCTTAATAAGATCTGAACCAATCAAGGACTTCATCCAAAAACTTCTTGATGTGTAAAAGGCTAATATAAACAGAATGCAATGCTGTGCAAATCATTTCGTCCTTATATTAAATTGAAAATTGTGCAAAAACAACATATACAATTTTGAATCGGAGAAATGCTATTGTTTTTTGGAAAAATATATTCTCATTTTAATTGGATGCCAACAACATTTTTCAATTTCAATATTTGATATGTTGTCTTTTTACTATTTCTACTAATTTCTATTGAATATATGGTCAATTTATAAATCCCAACTTTATTGAACGGGGTTGTATATTTCAAAATGATTAGTGATAGAATTATTTTTTTTATGCTAAAATCCTTTCGGTAGGTCAGTGTTTTCATAAATTTTCTAAGGGGCACTCACTTAAGAAATCAGGTCAATGAGACATCAGTGTGAGGGCTGCAACAAGACAAAATAATGAAATCCTTAATGCCAGAATCTAGTGGGCCTTGCAGTGAAGAACACCCAGTGTACATTGAAGACAGAGGCACAATCTATTGTAATTGGTATTTCAGCAACATGTCTAAAAAAGTGAATACGTACATGATCCACTATGTATATTTACTGTATATATTTCATTGTTTAGGTCTTTGGAAAGACTGTCCACAGTGCAAATGAAGGTTCCTGTAAGATCGATAGTCTATTCTGTTCTTTCCCCTCAGCACATCTGTGTTCAGCACTGCAAGACCCAGCCTATGACCTTAGTCTGTTCCAGCCCAGCAGAGCATTTTGAGCATTACTGTAATCAGAGGCCATTCAGGCAGTTTTATATTTGATTTTCTCACAATTGTGTCTTGTGTTGTTGACAATAATTTCCTTTGCCTTGTTTAATGGCAGACATGATTTGTGAACATTCAGTTGTCATTCATGATTTGTGAACATTCATAAGTCAAGACTTGTTTGGATACTGACTAGTTGTTATGTATTTATGCTGTTTAACATTTTTCCATCATCTTCTACCCTCAGTATGAACGTTTGGCATAATCTATAACCTATCTGTCTTATAATGTGTGGGAATATTCTTTAAGTGCTAGGAAATCAAATGTGTCAGAGTCTTTGTAGGAATGATGGGGACGATGTGGGTGTACCTCAACCACAAGAAGGTGTGTGTATATCAGTCATATTTTTATGTGAATAGATCAATAATCCTTTTCTGCACAGTTAATTGGCCATTTCCAACACCTCTGCAAATCATGCTGAGCCTTTTTCAAATTGCTGGGATAGATGTTTGTATAAGATTGAGGTTTAAATAGTTCATTCTGCATTTTAGGCTTATTCACACATAAAAGTATATGATAAATAATTACATTATTTGTTATGAGTTAACAGAATATGCATGTTTAAAAGTTGCATTTTCTGTAGGCATCTTCTAATAGTAGCCAACAGAAAATCTTCCAATCACAAAAACTCTCTTTGAGGATTGCACTGCATATCAAAAATCATAATAAAACTGCAAATGCAAGCAAACTTGGTTATTCACCTGCTGCTAACTCTTGTCTCTCTTTGAGCCTTGAACAGATGGATAACTGTTGTGTTTCTGCAACCGTGATGTAGACAGTTTCCTGCTTGTTTTTTTGTGCCTAAATGAATAAAGCAGGGAACTTTATTCTAGTGTATATCTGCTTGAGTTGGTGGCCGATTATTGCACACAATTTAATCCTTAAAGCAAATGAGTCAATAAGACATTTGTCTACAGAAGTAACAATGGCTTATTTAGCTTTTTGGTCTGTGAATAAAGACTAGGCTACAGAGAATACAGCTTTTTAAAGTGACGCAGGGGACTGGGACTTCAAAGGGGCTTTTCATGTGGCTGCATTCAGCACTGCATATTTCAAACCTGCTAGCTGTTATGGAAATTTCTTGAACTGATGTATTTTTTGGATTCTACAAAAATATATGAATGATATCAGTAGACCATTGGATCCTCTGACCATTTGTTTATCTGCTTAAACCAGCAAATGTATATTTTCTTTGTTCTTCAAGAATGTGGCCAGCTATCTTGAAAGGATCATTTACAATGTCCCCAAGCTCCTTGGGGAAGTAGGGGCAACTTGCCCATTTGGGTAAGCACTTAGGACAGGATACAAGAAGAGACACAACAAGGGTCATGAAGGGATTAAAAATCATACTTGCCTTTACAGGATGAATATGCAGATTCTTACCCCCACCCATCCTTGTGTAAGTATTGAATGTATTTCCAACTAACCCCAGAGATGTCTCGGTTTACTCTGTAAGCTTTGATTATTCGTTGCAAGAAGTATACTGCTAATTGTGCCTAGAGAATATTTTCTCTGCACCTATTTCCTAAAGAATTTTAATCAATAGAATTGCTATCACATAAGCCATGAGATTCCAGACATTGCCCAATACCCATTTTAATAGAACCAAATGCTGTGTGTGTGTGTGTGTGTGTGTGTGTGTGTGTGTGTGTGTGTGTGTGTGTGTGTGTGTGTGTCTGCACATGTATCCTTACCTTTTGAGGACCATAATTTACCAAAATGTCCTGACATGATGTGAAGACATGGTTGAAGAGTGCTGACATTTTAAAATGTTTCATTGGCTTTGGGGTTATGGTTGGATTAGATTAGATTCAACTTAATTGAACGAGTACAAGCACAGTAAAACGAAATGACATAAGCATTTAACCAGTACAAACAGAAGAGGGCAGAACATATATTTAAAATGTGGAATGTATATTTAAATGTGGAATGTATAAGTATGTGGTAACAAATGGCAAATAGCATTCCAGATGTGAAAATTTAAGGAGCAGGGTGCAATGTGCAGCTGGGATGCAGATATAGCAGCAATGCGGTACCTGAGAAAGACGTGTATGTAACAACTGTAAAATGTTGAGGGAAAGAAATTGTTCCTGAGCCTGCTGGTGCGGGTATAAAGAGACTTTTACCGCCTGCCTATTGAGAGTTTGTGGCATGGATGGGAAGGGTCCTGTTGATGCCACGCGCCCTGTGCAGACACTGCCTGTGCTGGAGGTCAACGATGGCTGGGAGCTGGGCACCTGTGATGTGCTGGGCGGTTTTCATCACCCGTTGTAGGGCCTTCCAGTCAGCCATGGAGCCACCAAACCACACTGTGGTGCAGTAAGTCAGAATGCTCTCAATTGTGCAATTGTAAAAGTTAGGATCTTGGGGGACAGGTGGACCTTCTTCAGCCTCCTCAAAAAGTACAAGCACTGCTATGCTCATTTGTACAGGGCTGTGGTGCTGAGGGTCCAGGAGAGGTCCTGTGAGATGTGAACACCAAGGCTCAGGACAGAGTCTTGTGGAACACCAGTTTTCTGGATCAGTGTGGAGGAGGTCATGTTGTCTAACCTGACAGAGTGGGGAGAGAAGGGCTGATCTATGAAGCTAAGCTGAAGTCTATGAATAGCATTCTCACATAGGTGTTGGTTATGTCCAGATTAGACGGGGTTGATTCCTTTGGCACTGGCACAATGGTTGCGGTCTTGTAGCATGTTGGGTGGTGACATTGTTGATGCAGATGTTGATTTAATCCAGAACGGAGGAAGCATATGTTTCAATGTCCATATGGGAGTCAAGGTTGGCTTCAGTGGCCAACATACTCCAGTCTGTGTGTTGAAACTGTTACTGTGGAAGTGAGTCTGACTCCTTTGGACACATTTTGTGACGGTCCTTACTGATGGTTTCACACATTTTAAATTATTGGGAAGTAGGAACAGTGAAAGATGATCAGATTGACCCAGGTGGGGGAGGGCAATGGCTTTGTAAGTCTTTGGAAATTTGTGTACACACAGTCTAGTGTATTGTCTCCTCTGGTGGGGAAGGAGACATTTTGGTGTAATTTGGGGAAATCTTTTTGGGGAAAATCTTTTTTGCAATCACAAAAACACCATCCATGTGTTCCATCTGTAGTTTGCTAATGGCTGCCTGTATACTGCATGCACAATTATTAGGCAATTGAGTATTCTGATCATATAATTATTTCCATGCACATTTTCAAGCCACAAACCATATAAACTTGAATGCTCATTGGATTTAATCACTATCAGGTCAAATGTGTAATCAGGGATTGTGTGGCAACAGCTAACACCTAATATCAAGGTATGCATAATTATTAGGCAGCTTCATGACCTCATGTAAAATGGGCCAAAAAAGAGATTTAACTGACACTGAAAAGTCAATAACTGTAAAATACTTTTTAGATCTATGCAACACTCTTGAAATAGCTAAACTATTGAGGTGTGACTAATGGACAATTAAAGGTTTTATTGTGAATAGTCAACTGGGGTTCAAAAAACGCATGGAGAAGAAAAGGCAAATTAACGGCAAAAGACTTGAGAAGAATTAAACGTGAAGCTACTAGGAATCCATTATCCTGATTATTAACTGCAACCTACCTGGATTGTCCAGACGCTCAATGTGTCAAGTGCTCAGAGACATGGCCAAGGTCAAGAAGACTGAAACACGACCACCACTGAATAAGATTTAAAATGTAATGTATAGATTGGGCAATAGGCTTGATCACTTATGGACACATGGCACCACTTCAGTCAGGCGCCAGCCAGGTGGAGGAGGGGTATTGGTATGGGCTGCTATCATTAAGGATGAGGTGGTTGGACCTTTTCGGGTTGAAGATGAACTGAAACTCAAATCCCAAACCTACTACCGGTTTCTGGAAGATACTTTCTCCAAACAGATGTACAGGAAGTCTTCAGCATTCAAGACGGTTATGATCTTTGTGCAGGAAAATGCTTCACCACATGCATCCAAGTACTCCACTGCTTGGCTAGCAAGCATCGCCACAAAGATGCCCCTATAATGACCTGGTCCCTTTCCTATCCTGACTTTCATCCTATGGAGAATTTTTGGGCCCTTCGCAAAAGTGAGATGCACAGTCAGGGTAGCCAATACACCTCTTTAAACAGCATTTGGGAGGCTGTGGCTGCTGTTTCAGCGAAAGTTGATTGTGAACAGATCAAGAAACTGACAGATTCCATGGATGGCAGATTCATGGCAGACATTGAAAAGAAGGGTGATTATATTGGTAATTTTGGGTTACTTATTTGTTACACTTAAATAATTGAGAATAAACAAGTGAGTTGGGAGAATTACTTTTTTTAATTAGTCGCCTGATGATTCTGCACTCTAATGTATTGCCCTAAGAAAGATCAAAACTCACTTGCTTTGTTAAACATTCAGGTTTTGAGGTTAAAATATATTTTGAATTGAATGAGAGCAATGTATTTGTTAAATAATTAAATGAATCTTGAGGAATATGATTTCCCTAATAATTGTGCATGTAGTGTAGTTGTATGTCTGGGGGGAGTTCAGATTTAATGACTAACTCTGTTGTCCTTGTAGAAGCGTGTGTAGAACTTATCGGTGAAGGAAACTTTGCTGGTTGTGGGGGTCGGGTTCTTTGGCCGGTAGTCAGTGATGTCTTGGTTGCCCTGCCACATGCGTCTTGGTTTGGAGTTGTTGTAGTTTGGAGTCATTTTTAGCCATCTTGATGCCCCTTTTCAGGTTGGCCCTGGGTGAGCTGTAGGCCTCCACATCACCGGATCAAAAAGCAGGTGGGGAGGGGAATGACATTGTAAGCCTCTGGAATGTTTGTTTGCACATGGTCCAGGGTATTGTCTATTGAATTTGTGAAAAACTGTTTTGAATGATTGAAGTCCCCTGCAATCAACAAAACATAATCTGGGTGCTCAGTGTGCTGTTTGCTAATGACAGTGTGCAATTCTTTCATTGCTAGCTTAGCATTAGCATCCGGAGGTATGTAGAGTGCCACAACAACAATAGATGTAAACTCCAGAGGCAAGTAGAAAGGCCTGAATCTAATCATCAGGTATTCCAGATTGGTTGAGCCGTGACTCCCGGTTAGGTTAGTGTTTGTACACCATGTTTTGTTTACATAAATGTACAGCCCACCTCCTGTGCCTTTACCGGAGTCCTTCTCAGTTTGACCTGCTCTGATTGTGCCCTTCTAGCTCTATTACATTGTCGGGTATGTTGTTGTTAAGCCACGTTTCTGAGAAAACATGATGCTGCAATCCATAATACATTTTTGTGAGATGATTCTCAGTCGTATTTCGTCCATTTTGTTCGCCAGAACCTGGAAGATCCTGTTCAACACTCAAATCAGTTAATGCTCAGGGCCCCCCATGATGCCCCGTTTCTTCCAGAATATTTTTTATTGTTGCCAGGGCACCTAATATTGATATGTCATTAATACAATGGTTAAACATAGAACAATGAAGTAAGCATGGGAAAAACACTGAACATGAATTCCCCTATTTTAGCCAAAGAAGAAACAGAAAAACAATCATACTACTGTATTTATTGTCCCCATAATCATTCAGACATTTTGGATATATTTAATAAAACTATTTCTATATTTACAAATACCCATCTAAACCTTCCCTTTGGTCGTAGGTGTGATTTATTTCAATTGTGACAGTACCTGTAGTTAACCCAACTAAAAGTCCATCACCAGTTGTATGGACCAGGTTCAAAAGTTGATTAAATCAACAATAGTAGGCCACTACATTGTCAATAGGCAGCATTTTGCAATAGTCATGGGAATAAGAGAAAATGTATGTGCTGAAAACAATTTACCCTACAAGAAAACATGCTAGAGTGGAGATTATTCACTCTATTTCTATTTAGGTGTGGTTAATCTGAGGTTGCTGTTCAACTTGAATCATGTGGGAACTTTCTTGAATATGTGCATTCAATTCCCTCACCATTTCATAACTAGTTCAATCATATACTTCAATTAGCCACTGTTGACTAAGCTGAGGACTGTGTAGGCAGAGCCAAGGGCTGCACAACAAGAATTGTCCAATTAATATATATATATATATATATATATATATATATATATATATATATATATATATACACATCAAAAATTAAGCTAATCATAGGCGAGCTGTTTACATTTCGGGCGATTTAAATTTTTTTAACCACTAGTCCGTCAGGCAAGTGGACTCCTGCAGATTTATTTGAGGGAGTTATAACTGCTGTGACTGAAGATAATGAGTCATCAGCCCTCGTATCATGAGGCTCATAATCAGTCCGCCAGTCGGCCTTGAAGTACAGAGCCTTTGCTATGCCCCCCCCCTTGATTACTGTAGCTACAACTGTATTTTATTCTAATATCTTTGTCTCTGTACAAGCCACGAAACACATAAATTATTTTAGAATTATCTATTATTTTAGCACCAAAACAGTAAGGGTGCTTTCAGTAGCAAATAGATGAATAAATTTAGCAATAGCACAGCATGCTCCAAGCCTTAAAATGCATAGTTTCTTCACAAATGTTCCCCCACCCCCCATCACCCTCCGCTCCAATAGGGTTTTGTGCAATGTATGTATCTTTTGTATGCACTATTTAAATCATATAATTACTTTTGCTGATTACACTTATTTTTGGTTTACAAAACCATTCTCTCATTCTAAGTGTTATATAATATTGTGCACCGACTAATTTAACATAAAGACTGGAAAAATATATAGGAAACATCCATTTATAAACTACTACGCTGTAAATAGAGTTACAAACAGGGCTAGTAACATTTTACCTGGGATAGTAGACATTTTGGCCTACTAGCCTGGCTGGCTAGTGCCAAAAATCCTTAAGTTCCACCCCTGTATGTATGTGTATATATATATATATATATATATATATATATATAT
>JACXGJ010006054.1:0-36180 GCA_016801105.1 Esox niger
GGAGGGGGACACTGTGATGATGAGGAGGGGGACACTGTGATGATGATGATGAGGACACTGTGATGATGAGGAGGAGGACACTGTGATGATGAGGAGGAGGACACTGTCATGATGAGGAGGAGGACACTGTCATGATGAGGAGGAGGACACTGTCATGATGATGAGGAGGACACTGTGATGATGAGGAGGACACTGTGATGATGAGGAGGACACTGTCATGATGATGATGAGGACACTGTGATGATGATGATGATGAGGACACTGTGATGATGATGATGATGAGGACACTGTGATGATTAGGAAGACACTGTCATGATGATGATGAGGACACTGTGATGATGAGGAGGACACTGTCATGATGATGATGAGGACACTGTCATGATGATGATGAGGACACTGTGATGATGAGGAGGACACAACCATCAATGTGCTGATATTTGTCACTGACCTCTTCTAAATAAGAGGCTAATTAAATAGGCCAATTTTGGTTGGAACTATTGACAGAAACATTGAGTTGGCACTGATGATGATGATGACGATACTAACACCTCTGATTGTCTTTCACCTGTCACTAGTTGCATTAGGAGGTGGCTGTATTATGGTTGGAGAGGATTTACGCTCCTCATCTAACCGTCTCTCTCTTTTCTCTCTGTCTCCTCAGTACCAGCAGGAGATCATTGCACTACAGGAGAAGCTGCGCGTGTCGGTCCAGAAGCTGGAGGAATATGAAACGCGTCTGAAAGGCCAGGACGATGGGGCTCTGAAGGTTCTGATGGAGTACCAGGCCCGGCTGGAGGAGTCCGAGGAACGTCTGAGACGACAGCAGGATGACAAGGACCTCCAGATGAAGGGCATCATCAGCAGGTGAACATCTTGTGTGAGGATCAGAGACCTTTTAGTCAGGGACAAGTGAAGGTCATGAGAGTAGAGAAGTGCAGAGCAGTGAAAATAACACTGATGATGGAGAAAGGCTGTATGAAAGTAGAGAAAGACAGTGACGGAAGAGAGGGATAGAAATGTGCTAGAGAGGTAGGAAAGGAAAAGATGTGTGTGTGATGTTAGCGATCTGCTGTGTTCCTGATCTTATCTCCCGTCCTGTAATGTAAGAAAACACACAACTTCCTTGTTCCCATCAGATCTGTATCACATGGAACCCTGCTAACTAAATTAGAGCCTACACACACACACACACACAAAGCACAACAGTATAAGAACTAAGGACCAGTACACCACAGTACACCATGTGGAATTAAGACAGAATAGTCAGTGGGGTGTCTGTCGTTTGTTAGTGTGATGTCTGTTGTCTTTTAGTGGGATCTGTGTAGTCTGATGTGTGTGTGTAGTCAGGTAGTGTGATGTGTGTGTGTGTGTGGTCAGGTACTGTGATTTGTGTGTGTTCAGGTAGTGTGATGTGTGTGTGTGTGTGTGTGTGTGTGTGTGTGTGTGTGTGTAGTCAGGTAGTGTGATGTCTGTGTGTGTGTGTTTGTTTCCAGGTTAATGTCAGTGGAAGAGGAGCTGAAGAAAGACCATAATGAAATGCAGGCTGTGGTGGACTCCAAACAGAAGATCATTGATGCACAGGTGAGTCAGTCACACACACGTTGTTGGCCCTTTATCCAACCCTCATTAATACAGATTATTATTCCCTGTATTGTTTCCCCTACAAGACAGGGCAGGTAGATATAGACATTGTCAGGAATAGATACTCGGTTGACTAAAAGCCCACAGAGGCCAGTACCTAGTGTCATAAACAGTACAGCAGATCGTTGGAGAATCTTGGAATGAGAGTGGTGCAAACACACACACCCACACACACTTCAGGTCACACAGATACTTCCTATACCAAACACATCATGTTTGAACCTGAAATCTACCTCTTTGATGAGGATCTTAATTGACTTGTGTATTGACTTGTGTATCCCCCCCAAACCCACCAAAAGATATACACTTAACTTTCTTTGGCACTGACTTTGCCAACTAATGGCTTCGATGAAGGAAAGTGTACTTTTCCAAGACACCTTAAAAGGATTGCATTGTAAGTCGCTCTGCATAAGAGTCTGCTAAATTAATAAAATGTAAATGTAAAATGCACAGGGTACTTGGTTTCAGAGAGAGTAGCAAGCGTGTTTTACAGGGACAGAGAAGACAAAAGGAATCTGAGAGTGGTTTACTGCCAAGAGAAACATCACTACCCATCCCCAGCCCAGTAAACATCTGTTACCTTTAGCGGTTGAATAGGCTAGACACCAAAGACCCTCAGCAAGGCCTGTATATACAGGATAATAGTAGCACCTCTACTATCCAGTCTCAGGTAACATGCAAGTGTAGATTTAAAAATAAAAAGCTCTCACCTGCATTAATGGACAATCCAAACCCATAGTTTATCCAAATTCAAACTTTGCCCCAATACCGTTTTCTCCACCTGTCCTGCAGTATGTGTGTGTTGTCGTCTTCTAGTGGCTGTGAAGGGTGACAAAACATGGAAATACATGGAGATATTTAATTCAAACTGTCACAACTCTGTGGAGATGACAAGGCTTGGATGGCTGAGCGCAGCGCAAAGCAGAGCTTCAGTCTACAGACTAACTAATATTCATAGGACCGTGATTCTTCCATCCCGTCTGTCGACAAGCGCGTGGCCCGACTGTGACTCATTTTTACATTCGTAAATTCTGTCTAGCTCTCACAGCAGAGTGCCCTCTCAGAGTTGTCGCGTGTTACATTCTCATCCAGGCCTAGCCACTGACACAGTAACTCCAATGTGAGTTATACCAAGTTGGAGAAATTGACCTAAAAGACACTTCAGTGTCAACTCACAAACGGCAACACACACACAGACACACAAAAAGAAACTCTTCCGTGCAGAGTGAAGTAATGGGAGTTGGGTGTGCAAATAAACAGGCGGTGGTGAGGCAATGAGCCGCTCCCAGAATCAACACACGGGGAGAATGAATATGGAAAGCTCATTAAAGGGAGTGGGAGAAAAGTGAAAAGTGAATTAGTGAGCACCTCGGGTGGATGAACATGAATGCGATGGGCCTTTGGATGATAGAGTAAACAGCACACACAAACACTACATTTCCATTTCTCCATGAACCTGTGTGACTCTTGGAACGCCTGTCTCTGTACTTCACCGCCTAACTTTGCACAGGCCTATATTTGGTACCACTCTGTTGCTGTTCGCTTCTTCCCCCGGACAAAGTGTCTCACTCCTTTCTCTCGGTCTTGTTCTTGCTGCAGGAGAAGCGTATAGCGTCTTTGGACGCGGCCAACGCCCGCCTGATGAGTGCCCTGACCCAACTAAAGGAGCGCTACAGCATGCAGACCCGGAACGGCATCTCCCCCACCAACCCAACCAAGCTCCAGATCACTGAAAATGGAGAGTTCCGGAACAGCAGCAACTGCTAGAGACAGATTGAGAGAGCGAGAGAGAGAGAGAGAGAGTGCGTAACTGTGCGTGTGTGTGTGGTGGCTGGCTTGCAGAAGACATTTCCTTATAAGGACACTACATGTTGAGCAGACTACTGTGAAGGGCCTGGCAGAAGAGGCGGGGCCTTCAGTTTGACAGACAGCTGACCATGAAAGTGACAGAAAATCGATGGACAGAGCTGAATACCAGTGGGCCTTGCAGAGGAGCGGGAGGAGGCGGGACAAGCTGTAAATATAAACTGTCCTGTACATCAATCAACCGACTTGGATGTTTCCATTGGATGTATCAGTTGCTGGGACAATTTCAGACTCTCTTGCCTAAAGCATGGGTCAAACCACTATATTTAATCAACACAATGAGCTCAATTCAATCAAACCCGCATTGTAGTATTTACGCAGGGGCTTTTCTCCGATGGTCAAACGAACTCACAGACTGTATTTGAGTACTGTATAAAACCTCCATCGACCACGCAGGTGACCTCGGTCACAGGTGTTCCTCCACAGCGACGTGGGCACGGTGTACATTCTGGAAATAAAGACACTGCGTAAACATTGCTATGGCAGGTTTGAATGAATCCCGGCCGATGTCTCTCTGTCAGACCGTCCCTTAGTTTTTCTTGTCTGACTTCCTTTCTTCCTATCCACGCTTCTCTTTTTTGGTCATATGGGCCGTACAAAACAAAATAATAACAGGAACGAGTAAATTATAGTAGTGTTAAATCTCAAAGGAAAGGGTTTTTGTCCAATGCTTGATTTTATGTCTAACTTATCTTGTTGTTTTGAATACCAAATAGGAGAACCCCTCCTCTTTACCCCAGCCACCTACTCCCTAGTCCTGTACATAGTGTGGTACATGAAAAGCCTTAAGTAAAGAACACTCCCATATGTGGGCCCTTCAGCTCTCCCTGCAAAAACAGCACAACACATAAAACTGTGGATTTGTAAAGGAAAAACATTATATTGTAGAAATATATACTTCACGTATTAAGAACTCTAAATAGGGACCTATATGTGAGACTGTGTTAACAAAATTTAATGTAGATGTATGCATATTTCTTTCCCTGTATAAAGTATACCTGAGATATAGTTTTTGATAATGTCAGACACGCACGCAATGATTATATAGTATATAATAATTTTGATATTTGATAGTATTTGTCATTTTGAAGGCAACCCGTTCCAAGGAGCGGGTGATCAAGGGTTAGAAAATTGAATGTACAGTATAATGTGTATAATCGAGGTTACGAGAAGAGACTGGATACTGAGCACACAGTAGCCCCACATACATTAGACTGCATAATCCTATTTTATTTCTTCTTAACCTTTATTTCCAAGTTTTAGAGACAGACCTGGTTTGATTAAGGTTCGCTTTAGTGCTGCATCTTTAATGTCGAACCAGTGTTGAAACAATGTTCTTTGTTGGTTGTGCGTCTCTGCATTGGGAGCCTGGTCCTGGTTTGTTTGAGAGGCCTGTAGTGTAACAAGAGACAGAGTTGCGATGGTGAACACATGGTGTTGAACACTAATGCTCATGATTCAACTCACAGGTTAGAATCTTATTCATTCTTAAAATGAAGTAAGAATCTTCCTCCTTAAAACTCTCCTGTTTGCTAATTAATGTCAATGAAGCATGTTGCATCGACGCTGTCATCCGCACCTGGCTTTTTGGCTCAACCGCTCGACTCTTCTGTCCCCAACTCTCGGTCTCTGAATGTGATTATGCGGTTGGTCTTAAGATGGGGTCTTTAATAAGTCCCTCCGAATGATATTCATGCTACTGTTGGACCCACTCCAATCACCCCCAGACATTTCAGCATATATATTTTGTATATTTTTGTATTCATTTTCTTACAGATGAATTAATATGAAACATCTGCATGCTTGATTTTGGCGCTATAACCAATGATAGGGCCCAATGGTGTCACATTTCTTTTATGTTGCCAGTGTAGGAAGTTGATGGACTTATGTTTTCATGAGTTGCTGCAGACAAAAATATATTTAATATGTGATTATATATCATATAATATTATATCGATGAGTGTATCAGGAGGCTGGCCAGCCTTAGATATGAGTGTAAATAAATGTTCACAATATTTTTACCTAACGTTAAAAAGAGAGCCTTTTTTGTAAATGTACCTTGTGTTCCATAATACTGCTGTATCAATTGATATGACATCATGTATATTGTAAATAGCTCCAGCGATCATCTGTTCGGTTAGATCTGTAGGTTTTAGCCATATTCTCTTCTCTCTACCCCCCGCGTTCAGTTTGATCTTTTTCTAGCAAGAGAAAAGTACTTCAATATTATTAATTGCAAAACAAAAAAATACAATGTGAACTGTAAGTGGTGCTGGAAAATGTCAAAGGAACAGCGATCTGTGACCCAATCGAGTGGAGAGAGAGAAACACAAGCACAAAACCATTTCTCATTAGCTCAGCTCTATGCACTTTCAAAATGAGGTTTCGAGCATTGCTAGTCTTTCTTCCTTAAAAACACCCGTGTTTTGGACTGCAGAAATGTGCACTATTGAATGAATCGATTTTCTATAATTGGCTCAAAATAGGCTACTTTAGGAAAGATACTGACTGTTGTAGAAAGGACTTCATTCACCGTATAATTTAATCTGCATCGCTGAAGCGCTACGACAGTTTGAGATTGAGCCGACATCTGCAACGCTTACCGCAAATGCAGTCTTTGTTAATATGGGAACATTGCCTTCATATTTCAATCATGGTATAACATCGCCTGTACGAATTAATTACAGGTCTTAATCGAGAAATCTGCCTTAATGGTTATTTTTTCTATATCCCGGAGTAGTGTCCACCTTTCACCTTTAGCGAACTAATGTGGAACCTTACCATGTAAACTTCTCTGTTCCAGGGAAATTAATAATGAGCAAGAGTAATAGACCGCTGTTATGTATCATGTCATCTATTAGATCCAAAAATTCCACCCAACTTAATGCCTCTTTCCCTAAAAAGGGGAAACCAATGTCCGTCAAATTGGCTATCAATTCTAAAACCTGGGTATGTTTCTGGTCATGTCCAACCACGGTTCAGCTTTCATTCAATTGTTCGAGAATACCAGGCAGAGAAACATGGTGTCCCTGTAGCCACAGCTACATACAGATCCGTTAGGAAAAAAAGTGAAACATCTATAAATAAATTCAAATATGTTGTATGTTTTTTAATATCTTGTAGAAAATACTTTTGTAAGTATGTTGAAAGTAAAGTATTTGCTGGATTCTGCTTCCTTGGACAACAGTGACAAAACAATAATGTACAGATGAATTTGTGTTGATGACATAAAAAACAATGTGGCTGTGCAATTTATGTACATTTGCATCTAGACTTATTAAAGTTTTATTTAGCTATTTTAAGCCTCTGCCTTGTGTCCTTTTTGCCACTAATGTAAATATTGTAATATAAATGGCTAATGAAACAATCAAAAAGGACATATATGTGCAAGTGATCTCATCAGACAAAAAACAATTCAAAATACAATTTATAATTCAGCCAAAACCCCCCGTGGATTGATGCCTGTCATTTGTTAAACACTGTTTTAGATGATTGACAGGTGATAAATCAGATACAACTTGGCATATAATTAGAAAATACAAAATGTTTAATGCTGCTCTATCCAATAATAGGGTGATGGAGAGAAGGATTTGGATGAAGGGTGAGAGGAAAAGGAGGGGTAGTGAGTAGTTTATGGTCCTCCACTACAGAGTGACCTACATACTGTCAGATTGGTATTCCCCACCGTCAGAAGAAAAGGAGAAAGATGGAGAGGGAAAGAAGCAAAATGTTTCAAAACACACAAGCAGAAAATGCTTTGAGAATGTACTTGATTTTACCTGCAGTAAAATATTTTGATGCTATTTAGAGTTTACAATATGCTATGTATTCATTTTATACCTTAAACTAAAGGTGTGTGTCATATTGCCAATATACAGTGCTTTGGAAACTTATTAAGACCCACATTTGCTCCACATTTTGTTATGCTATAGATTATATTTATAATTTAGTACATTTTTTGTTTTGACATTGACACATAATCCCCCATAACGGCAAAGCAAAATCAGAATTTCAGAAATGTGCCAATTAAAAAAACCTGTGATGTAGTTAAGTATTCAAACACTTTGATCTGTACTTTATAGAAGCACCTTTGGCAGCCAATACAGCTTTGAGTTATCTTGGGTATGCCTCTACCAGTTCTGGATACCTGGATTTGGGCAATTTTAGAGGTGTTCTGCAAGGACCTCTCTGTATTTTGTTCCATTTATTATTCCCTCATCCTGGTCTGTCATCCAGTCACTGCAACTGAGAAGCATCCCCACAGCATGATGCTCCCACCACTACACTTCATCATAGGGATGGTATTTTCCCCTTTTTTCATTTCTGCAGATCAGTCATTAATGTCAACCAAGTCAATGGAGAATACTGTCATTATTAGCATCATTTCTGCACCCCCTCTTCATTTTTCACACTCGATCACACAAACTTACAAAAAACACTCCTGGGAGTGTGTGGGCCAGTGTATTTGTCTGACAGACACACGACAACCTCCCAGACCTGGAAAGCACCACATGTCCTTGGTCTACTGTAGTCATTGTGCTATTTGTATAGAACAGATCCTGTTTCTGGGTTACATTCAACATGTACAGCGGTTAAGTATATTGTGGATTGTGGCCAGATGCACCATTGTGCCTGAGGTTGTCCCAATATCACAGTTGCAATCTTACCCATCATCGGCTAACCAGCCCTCTTCACTGGCCACACTTCAGGTCACATTGGGTAGGCATTGGAGACTTTAATATATGTCACAAAAGGTTTTCTCGACCAGCCCGTAGCACACAGCATTTGTATCGCTTGTTACAATAATAAAAAGTTCACCACCCACACGTCACAGAATCTGATGTCACCTAGAGCATGAGCAAAAACTGACACTACAATAAAAAAAATTGGTGTGCAACAAGAAAACATGTTGCATTTTCAGACACAATTGTATAATGAAAATATGTATCTTCCTGAGATTACCAGTGGAATCTTTATGGGATTAATCCATAATTTCTATTCACAAATACACACATATGTACATATGCATACAGTGAGGGATAAAGTGTTTGATCCCTTACTGATTTTGTACATTTGCCCACTGACAAAGAAATGATCCGGCTATAATTTTATAGAACAGTGAGAGACAAAATAACATCTCCCTCGGTCTGGGGCTCCATGCAAGATCTTACCTTGTGGAGTTGCAATGCTAAATAGTTACCTAGAAAACAATTGGTAACACACTACTCCGTGAATGACTGAAATCCTGCAGCGCCCGCATGGTCCCACTGCTCAAGAATGCACATGTACAGGCCCGTCTGAAGTTTGCCAATAAACATCTGAATGATTCAGAGGAGAACTGGGTGAAAGTGCTGTGGTCAGTGCTGTGGACCTAAATTCAACTCTTTGGCATCAACTCAACTCGATGTGTTTGGAGGAGGAGAAATGCTACTTATGACCCCAAGGACCCCAAAGGAAACATGCTTTGGGGGTGTTTTTCTGCTAAGGGGACAAGACAACTTCATCACATCTAAGGGATGATGGACGGGGCCATGTACCATCAAATCTTGGGTGAACCTCCATCCCTCAGCCAGGGCATTGAAAATGGGTTGTGGATGGGTTTTCCAACATCACAATGACCCACACATTAATGTCCTGGAGTGGCCTAGCAAGTCTCCAAACCTTAATCCCATAGAAAATCTGTGGAGGGAGATGGTTTGAGTTGCCAAACGTCAGATGCAAAACCTTAATGACTTGGAGAAGATCTGCAAAAAGGAGTGGGACAAAATCCCTCCTGAGATCTGTGCAAACCTTGTGACCAACTACAAGAAACATCTGACCTCTGTGATGCCAACAAGGGTTTTGTCAGCAAGTACTGTCATGTTTTGCAGAAGGGTTGAGTACTTATTTCCCTCATTAAAATGCAAATCAATTTATAACATTTTTATGTGTTTTTCTGGATGATTTTGTTGTGATTCTGTCTCTCACTGTTCAAATAAACCCACCATTAAAATGATAGACACCAGGTAATCTTTTCTCTCATACTCGTAGTCTTCCGGCAGTCTTTAATATGCCTTTTACTCAGGAATGGCTTCTGTCTAGCCACTCTACCAAAAACATCCAACCAAATTCCCACTTTGCCTGGTCTCTTGGCCAGACAGCCAGCCATTTTACATATATTTGCTAAAAGGTCTAAACATTTGTTTTATTCTCATGAGAATAAATCTGGTCTATACTCATGCACAACAGTGCCTGGATACAATCATAATTCCACAAAACCTTGTGGTGCCTTAAACAGGTTCCTAACATAATTGGAACAGAAAAGGTGATCATATTCACAGTACACGGTATCAATCAGCATTCAGTGTGTAAACAACCCTCTATATAGTAACTGTTCAGAGTATGCCTACATTTGACAAGAAGATGCAGAAAAGGTAAAGAATCCCTGCATAGTCAAAAAAAAAATTATGTAGAATATTTCCATTATATGAACTAACTAAATTGAAAGAACAGCGGCCTAAAACAATGCAAAGTAGAGCATTAATGCTAACTTAGAATTTAATAACACAGTCGAATGCCTTGTCTGTCCATATACAACAGAGGCTGTTTGTTTTGAACTGATGAACTCATGAATGTATTTCCATTGACTCAGGCCCAGGGAGCTCAAGGGAGGGAGAGGCAGCGAGGAGTGAGAGAAGTGAGTACTGGGTAAGGAACGGACCTCATTAATAGTGCCTCCTCATCATGCTTATTTCACAGTGATGTCTCTAATTGCTCCCCGCGAGGCTCACTTAGCGCCTGCCTGCCTCTGCGGGTTGACTGGAGCAGCCTCTTCCTCATCAACGTCTCCACTAGTCTGAGTGGGTCCATTTAGGCCACATCAAACACACACTCAGTCAGATCTACATCACACTAAGGCTGCGTTAACAGGGGCTGCCCAATTCTGATTATTTCACTAATGAGATCAGATCCGATGTGATTGGTCGAAAGGCCTATTAGTGGACGAAAGTTAAGGTTTGGGGCTGCCTGTTTGAATATACACGAACACTTATTAATGAAGGGTATTTCCCTCTCTCCAATTAATTCTAATTATCGTGAAAAGGGCAAGCAGTAGAGAGAATGGAATGCGAAGGGAAATGTTTTCTGTCGCTCTCAAAAGTGGTCACCTCACTTGGACCACATTTTATTGTGTTACAATGTGAAATTAAAATGATTTCCTCTGGGAGGTCCCACAGTTGGTTAATACACTCCCTAACAAAAATGACATTATGAAGACATTCAAAGCAAATCCAGAATAAAATTATTCAAAAGCACCAAGTAAATATAATTATTTAGAAACATAATTTGGCAAAAATGTGAATAGGTCTAGAACAGGCTGTCCTCAAAAACTGAGGACCCAAACAAGAATGGCACTTGTCAGGGAGCCTACCAAGAGGCCTATGGCATCTCTAAAGGTGTTACAGTGTTTAATGGCTAAGCTGCCAGACAATGTGCACACTGAAATAACAGCCTGGGTTCTTGACAAAAGTTAATTTTTTCAGAGAGTGGCAAAAAGAAAACAACTCATATAAAATGTTGTCTACAGTCAGTCAGAAAACATGTTGGAGACCAAGTTGAAGAAGATTATAAGATCTCATGAGGACAAAATAGAGTTTTTTGGCTAAGTGCAAGCTCATGTTTGGTGCAAGCCCATCATCCTGAGAACATCATCCCTACTGTGAAGCATGGTAGTGGCAGCATCATGCTATGAGGATGCTTCTCAACATCAGGGCCTGGAAAATATATACAGATAGAGGGGAAATGGATGCAGCAAACTACAGAGAAATCCAGGAAGAAAATCTGAGACTTGGCAATTGGGAGGATTCATCTATCAGCAAGGCAATTACCTCAAACATACAGCCGCACTGAAGTGGCTTAAAAACAAAAAGGCCTATGTCCTGAAGTGGCCCAGTCAAAACTGTTCAATCCAACTGGGAATATGTGAAAAGACCTGAAAATTGCTTTTCACCAAAGGCTCCCATCCAACTTGATAGAGCTTGAGTGATTTACAAAAATGTTAACATAGCATGTGACCCTATAACCAGAGCACAATACTTTGTTTCATGAATATACAGGCTAATCTTTTTTTGAAAAAGCTGGTTAATTTGCTCTAAGAACTCATTCCATGTGTGACTGCGTAGTCAGTCCCACTAGCATGATTTCAGATATACAAGTCAGTATACAATATTCAATCCATTGAGTAGATGGTGCAAAGGTTGAACGATTTGCAAAGATTGCAAGAGAGAGAGAGGGGGATTAGGAAGAAAGTGATTGTAAGAAAGGGAAGGAGCGTGAGTCTGCCCGGTGAGGTGAGGTCACAGACTATGGTGTCTGTGTATCAGAGATAAGTCATCCACTGGTTTGCTTCTCCATGTTAATCCATCAGCCTTGGTCAGGAGCGATAGGGACTGCCAACACACACCGTGACAAATGTGACGCTCCACTGAGCACAAGGACCCCATTGCTCCTAGGTGGGGGACCAGAACAGAGCACACAATCACACATCCAGACTTTGGCATAAGACTTAGCAAAATAAGGTGTGTGCAAGGGTGTGTGTATATATATATATATATATATATATATATATATATATATACTGGACACCATCCACCTTCTCATCAGGAGCATGTCCAGACATTGTCTAGAGTGCATACAGGCACATGGGGGCCAAACACACTACTGAGTCACATTATGAGGAGCCATGATGAAATTCACGCAAGTTGGGTCAGCCTGTGATTTCAGTTGATTACTTTTGATTTTCAGTGTCTTTGAATCCAGCCCTCAATCAGTTGGTGATTTTGGTTTCCATTGACTGTTGTCATTTTGTCTTCAATTACACAATGTACAGTAAAGATTTTAATCGTTAATATATTTCGTTCATCAAAGACCCGATGTGTGACTTAAGCGTTGTCCTAATTTGTTTCAGTGGCGTATAAATACACACTATCGTTCAAAAGTTGCAGGTCAATTAGAAATGTCCTTATTTGTGTCGCTTCAAATAACATCAAATTGATCAGAAATACAATGTGGACATTGTTAATATTGAACAGTGGTGTTCGTATTTCAACAGGAGTGGATATACATTTTATATACCTTTATATGTTACTATCCTTGTGAGGAATGGAGGTAAAACTAAACACTTAGTGCACAGTACCTGAACAAACCATTTTTTCCCAATCCTCAATAGCCATTATGCCTAAACTTAACCTGGCACTAATGCCTAACCCATGTTGCCTGAACCTTAAAGTAACTCACATTTTAACACTAGTCCAAATTGTAAATTTGACTTTGAACTTCTGGCACTAATCTAATCGGTTAAACCAAAAACTGTGCACACACAAATACATATACAGAGAAGACAACTATAAAAACCCTAGACAGGCACAGGTGAATACTGTATGTTTATGCATTGCCCATTAAAAACCTCTTTGAAGTCAGGAGATTGTGTAAACAACCTGTCCGTTGTCATTAGGAGCCATCCAGGGGAAAGAAATTCAAATTGGTTTGAACAAAGTCCTTTATTTTGTATTTCAGTGCTATGAACAGACATACATCCCAGTGGAGTTTAGGGATGATTATCTATATACTCAGAAGCTGTGGTAGAAAACATTATTAGATCATGAACAAAAACATCTATAGTCTAACTAACGGTCTTCAGTGTGAACAAGCAGCAGCCCATATCGTATTGTAGGAGCCAATATCAGAGTTAAAGGGTTCCATTCAATCTATATTGCACAAGTTCAGCATTACAGCGTGACTGAAATGTAAAAGCAATGCTAGCAGAGAGTATTCACAGTAAATACTGCACAGGTTTGCTAAAAAAAAACTTTACATTTCTAACACGCAATCTTAACCACTTCAGGAATGCAATACAGATTCCATAGAGCTCTCCTGCGATTGGCAACACTGAACAGCAACTGTCTTTATTTAACACAGACTGATGGGAATAAATTAAGTGGAAATCAAACAATTACAATGAAATACATCTGAAACATTCCTAAGAGTACAAGATTGGTACACAAGAAGTGTTAAATGAAAGCATTCTCCTAATACAGCCCAAAATCTGGTTCAAACACTTTCTATATTGTACATTAATTTGGGTCTAGGGCAGGAGTTTCCAAACTGGGGTCCCAGGACCCTCAACTGTCCAAAAGGAGCTGCCAGGCGGTCTGTGAAAACATTGGAAACGAACAAATCTGCCCTTAAGGCTATTTTTCCCCAAACACATTGTTAATTTAAATAAATGCTTACCTACAGAAAATGAATTGGATAATAAGATCATTATTTCTGTCTCCCCTTTCCAACCCTTTTCCACTAAAAGTCCTATTTGTCCTATCCAGAAATGTGATTTGCTGCTTCAATTATTATTGGGTTTCATGTTCCATTCCCAATGTTACAGTTGATAAGTGCTACGCTACTCTTGTTATTCTTATTCTGGTAAAACCATGTGTGGTTTTTAGGAGAATAAAAACATGATACAGTAACCTACCATGGGAAAGGTTTGAGGGTGTGGTTTATACAACTTAAAACTACAGGGATATAGCTTTTTAACAGCCTGCCTCAGCAACCAAGAATAGCTTTCAAATCACCATTCACACCTCCAATTTATTTCAGACAATCTCTACATTATTCTGGCGTATGTAAGAATGTAAACATCATGCATAGGATATTGGGAAGGCCTTTAAAATGCCTTCATCTTAAAGTAATAATGCTCACTTTGACACTTTCTTTGCATACTGTTTTGGGTCAAGTTTTTTTCTATATTAGGGTAACCTAACATAGCAGAGGCATATCCCCCCACTAACTGTCTTGGAGAATGTTCTCTACTGTCCAACCAATCCAGTAAATGTGCAGGAGGAAAAATGTAATGTGGACTTGTTAACACCCAAAAGTCACATCACAGGCTCTCTATCAATTTTTCTGGGTAAGAGTGCCTGTGAAATGACTTAAATGTTAATTGTATTAGGGCAAGCCACATTGGAGATTAGGTTAGGTCAACAACAATATAGCAGATTGAAAATATTTCAATAGTTTAAGTCCTTGAAAGTTCCTGAATTTGATTAGCCAATGTTTGTGTGTACATTGAAGACTATTATTTAGTATTATAAGGACCTAAACATCTACATGAAGCCTACCAGCGTGAACATATATATTCTATAAACATTATAAAGGTATCGTTGGCCATGGGCTCAACTTATCTTGTGTTCTTCAATTGGTAGATGGTAGATAGACTTTTGAGTAACTTTTTTTCTTTCCCACTGTTTGTCTAAGGCTTCTATGTTTTTGTAGCTGCTGTTATGAAAGGAGAGAAAGTTCTTAGCCTTAAATCAAACTCAAGCCAAGCCCCTACTAACTAAACCCTTGGTACATAAAGATCAGAAAGAGGCAATTAGCTATTAGGAAAGATTTACACCAAAACACATTTGTTTTATTTGTTAACTGTTACTGTCCCAAAATATTTTGCATGACGAATGTCAGCTGTAATACGTTTTTGTTTTTCAAATATCTTAAGAACTTAAGATCAGGGTTTTGGTAAAAATTTAATTTTTGAATTAAGTTAAAACAAGTATTTAATATGAGTATGAATTAGCCTCAACCCTACAGGTAGCTGAATTTCAATTGTATTTTAATTTAATGAAATATAATGCAAATCAATTCAGATGGGAAATGAAACAAATGAGACAAATATTTTATCAAAAAGATGCTAAATGTATTTATGCAAAGCATACACATCCTATTTCTTTTTCATTACATCTGAATTATGTCAAACAGTACTTTTATTTGACATGACATTTCTCTCTTTCATACTCCAGTGTTTGATCTAATGCATTCTGATTTATATATTCTGCCTTTAAGGGACTTCTGTAACGATTACGTGTTTTAGGGAAATCCATTTTAAAAATGAAATGTTTACGGTTGATGTGTAGTATAAATAATATAGAGAATTTAATTAGTTCCAATTTTGCAACCGGTGTGGTGTGGCCAGACCAAATACAATAATTAAATAGGCAAAAAAAAGCTCTTCAAATCTCCAGGGATGACCGCAACTCTGGCAGACATCCAAAATCCTTTGGGACTGTATTTGCAGCCAAGTCATTTTTTTGGGTAATTGTTTTCCTTTAATGTTACTTTGCCTTGATAATCTGATAATCTAGGTGGATTTTCTCGGTCCATAGTCTTCTATCCAATCCCATCAGACCTCCTACAAAGTATCAGTAGGGGCCGGGGGTTGATTTGATTGGTCAGCACTGCCAGGGGAGATGGCTTTTTCCCTTAGGTATGATGATGAGACATGTCACCTTTAACAGCCCAATGGCAGGACCACTGGCCATTAAAATACATTAACACACATGCACATGCACACACTCACATGTGCACGCACGCACGCATGGGCGCGCACACACACGCACACACACACACACACACAAACACACATCTTTGCTAATTATATATGTTGTAAAGCTATCGTGCAAATGCTCAGATATATTAAAGCAGCATACAGTATAGGATTGTAAAACTGCAGTGTGTATACATTTCCCTGAAGAGAGAGCTTGAGTGTGTGATCATTAAGTTAGTGTGCGTGGTGTGTGTGTGCTTGTCTGTGTGTTTGTGTCAGTGTGTGTGTGTGTGTGTGTGTGTGTGTGTGTGTGTGTGTGTCAAGGCAAGCCATTCTGGTGCATAGAGATGTGCCCTGACTGAGATGTGCCCATGGATTCTTACCTCCAGAGTAGTATGCCTCCCGTTACTCTGCAGCAACTGGACTCGCACGCGCACGCGCACGCACACGCACACACATCATTGTCCCATCTTTCACACCTGGGAAAAACACTCCCTCTCTCTCTCCACGTCCATCCCCTGTTTCCCCATGTCCTCAACCCCTCCTGGCCTTGTCCCACTCATCCTCTTCACAGTGAGAAGTTATCAGACCAGGAGCAAGCATGACAGAGGTTAAAGGTCAGCTCCATGCAATATGCACTTTTGCTCTCACCAGATCTTCAATTCAGAGGAAGCTAGTCTGTCTTTCTGTGTGTGCATGTGTGTGTGCGTGCGTGCGTGCGTGTAGCTCTTCAGTCCTGAGTCTGGTCAGTTGTCCACACTGGCCTTGTGTGTCTGCGTGGGCCGTAGTCTCTGATGTAGCCTGTAGTCTTGCGACGAGGCCCTGCGTTGGACGGCTGGGGAGCAGAGCTGAGGGGCTGACAGGGCCTGGCCTGGGATGGAGGCATGGTGGGGGTGAGGAGTCCTGCCTGGCTGGGTTCTGCTGCAGCTGACGGAG
Source organism: Esox niger (assembly GCA_016801105.1). Taxonomy (NCBI): domain Eukaryota; kingdom Metazoa; phylum Chordata; class Actinopteri; order Esociformes; family Esocidae; genus Esox; species Esox niger. The sequence goes on from JACXGJ010006054.1 coordinate 16,799, forward strand.
CGCCTGGCGGAGGAGGTGCTGTCTTCTGCCAGAGGTCCCCCAGAACCCCCTGCTACCTGGTTCTCCAGCTGCGCCTCACACACCTCCAGGAGGGAAACCACCTGCTCCCTCAAGGAGAGGGATTTGAACCTGCGCTGGGCCAGGTAGAAGAAGGCCTCCACAAACGCCTGGAGCCCCATACCTGAAAGGAGGACACATGGAGGACATAGTGGTGGAGAATCAAACCGGATGGAGAGAGTAGAGGTGGAAGAAAGAGGGAGATAAAGAAACAGAGAGCGGGCAGGGAGACAGAGAGGTTTGGTCCCAATAGACACTTTGATGACAGTGATCGGTGATTCACTCTCCCATTTGTCTGTGTGTTGCCATGCACTGACTCCTCCTGGTCCATGAACGACTCACTCTCCAATTCTGATGAACTAATAACAGCAAATTACACTAACACTGCCAATGGCAATGTCTAGCCAAGAATACTAGCCTGCATCATACCAGATGTTTGAATAAGGTGCTACCAGTCTTTACCAAAGGGACTTCTCATAATGCTGTATTTTAAGTCCTATTTGGAGAGAGAGGACAGGCAGGCGGTCGGAGCTGTTTCAGCTGACCCCCATATGTGCTTCCTTTGGATGGGAAAGTTACTTTAAATAAGATCTAATGCAAACCTTGAAAGGACAAAGAAGTTAAAATGTATATTCACTTATAACATCCAACAGTTGGTAAAATTCAGAGCCTCATCCTCCAGCGACACCATCTGGACACCATCCAGAGAAATTGTCGAGACACAGGACATCGCTTTCCAAAGCAGCTCTCCTAATGTAGCGTCTGTCACCGAATCCCTTTGCATCAAACTATTGGTTCTCAATAAAACATCCGGAGGAGGTCGAAGTTGAAAACATTATTACAGGAAGGGAGGCAGATCTTTTTTCCTGTGGTGCTAATGGGCTTTTAATGTTCAGCTAAAGCCCTGAATCAGCATTTCTTGTCTCCCGAAACTAAAATCTGTATTATTAATAAATACATTCCTTACCCTCAGCCAACCCACAGACATTCCCTGCCTCCGTCCCACCCTCCCTGACCAATTTCCACCCGTCATTTTGGGACCAAAACAAATATTCAGCTTATGGCTCCTCGCGTTGTGCACCGCTTGACGATATTCCCTCCCTCCCAGACCCAAACTTAACGAGAGAAAACTCTGGATTCAAGCAGCCATTCCTCTGCACACCTCCCTTCCTCCTCTCCACAAATGACTGGTGAACTATTCACACACGGCCAAACGCTGTCCCTTCAGTGACCTGAGAGCCATGTGCGGCTCAGTCGGTAGAGCGCAGCACTCACAACGCCACGGGCTGTGGTATCCATACGCATTAGAAGGTACGCACTCACTAGCATGGGCCACACCGACACACCTGGTGGTTGTGTTACCTGGTTCTCTGGAGTCAGGCAGCATGCCGGACCAGCGCCGTGTGATGTCGATGTACAGGATGTCCACAGATGCCATGGACAAGTTACTGTTGCTCAGCTTACAGCTCCTACAGGCAATCAATCCAGCATTACATAATCAATTACATGTATTCACAAAGAAGCATTGCTGCCTGGGGGTGTGTGTGTGTGTGTGTGTGTGTGTGTGTGTGTGTGTGTGTGTGTGTGTGTGTGTGTGTGTGTGTGTGTGTGTGTGTGTGTGTGTGTGTGTGTGTGTGTGTGTGTGTGTGTGTGTGTACACAGCAGGAACATTGTCAAAGTAGTACCTGATGAAGGTTCTGAATCCTGTAGGCCCCAGCCGCATGTTACCCTTGACCCCTAGGAAGCGCAGGAATAGGGCAGTGATGCGCTCCACTGTCCGCAGGTAGCTGAACTGCTTTGTGTACTTAGGGAACACCTGCTTAAGACACAGGGAGGGCAGGACACCCCCCTCCTCTGGCCCTTGCTCTGGGGACCCCCCTTCCATGAACATCTCTTCATGCTGCTGCTCAGGGTTAGACCTGGGGGGGGGGGGCATGGGTTATTGGTGAAAAGTGTGACGTTGATAGGACAGTGTTCATGAAAAGCTGTTGCTGTCTACGCCTGGCTGCAGATGCACCTATTCTATGGTGATTGTGTGTGTGTGTGTGTGTGTGTGTGTGTGTGTGTGTGTGTACTAAAAGGAGTGAGAAAGAGAAGCAATGGGTTCTGTGTCTGTAACTATATCTGTGACCCTATTTCTGTCACCTTGACTGAGTCTGTGGCCTTGTGTCTGTGACAGTGAACCTGTCTGTGACTTTATCTTTGACAGTGTTAGGTTCCCAGGGAGAGGCGGTGTTACGTTGCCTGTGATCACTGGGGCTGTTTAGGAGGCATGGGGACATGCAGGGTGTGAGATATTACAAGCAAGGTTGGCTATGAACACTGACTATGTGTCCATGCATAAAAGACTGTGTTAAATTCGTAAGTATTGGAGAACATGTAAGAATTATGGAAGATTAACATCTTGGACTCATGCTAATATATGATTTTGTTCATGGATCAAAAGTTGACAGAATCTAACAGGGGTGTCACTTAGCCTGTATAGGTATAGGGACAGATGGAGGTGTCATTTAGCCTGTATAAGTATAGGGACAGATGGAGGTGTCATTTAGCCTGTATAGGTATAGGGACGGCTGGAGGTCTCACTTAGCCTGTATAGGTATAGGGACAGATGGAGGTGTCATTTAGCCTGTATAGGTATAGGGACAGATGGAGGTGTCATTTAGCCTGTATAGGTATAGGGACAGATGGAGGTGTCATTTAGCCTGTATAGGTATAGGGACGGCTGGAGGTCTCACTTAGCCTGTTATCACGGGGGCTGGTTGAAAGGAATGGGGACGGGCTCTCTTTCCACTCATACTTCTCTCTATCCTCTCTTCTCACTTTCCTTCCTCTCCTTCCTATCTCTCCCTCTTTTTCTCTTTTTGCTCTCTCCATCATCCATCCGTCATCCTCTCCCTCCCTTCACTAGGCTACAGCCAAACATCTGGGCCCATCTTCAGAGTTCCAGGGAGGAGAGAGACAGATGTTTGAAGTGTTATGTTTACTTCACATTTCTGGGGGTTTATTTAACTTTTGTTAATTACAGTTTGTGACAATTTATTTTGATTTCCACTAGCTTTGGCAGCGTAAACAAATGTTTCCCACTCTAATAAAGCCCTCTGAACTAAACTGAGAGAAGAACAAAGAAAGGGTCAACAAAATACATTCCAGAAAGAAAGAAAAGCAGTTATTTGTGAATGATGTAAATGTGATGCAGGTCACATCTCCAGCTAGTCCTGAAGGCATGGAACACAGAGAAAAATCAGGGGATTAAAGAGAAGCAGGAGAGACCTAGGAGGAGCAGAAGAGGACAGATGAGACAGAGAGGAGGGAGTTCATCTCACCGTCCTGTTAGAGGTGCTTTCATTGACCAGGAATAAAAAGAGAGAGGAGACAAAAGGAGAGAGTGAGAAGAGCCGAGAAGGAACAAGGGAGGAACATCCGAAGTGTCTATCGTTTAAACACAGTGGGGACTCTTAATAGCCTTTGGTTTAAATCACTGTAAAGATCATCAAAATGGGTTTAGAAAAACAAGTATAATACAAAAAATATATACATATTTAAATACATATATATACAACCCCATTTCCAAAGAAGTTGGGACGCTGTGTAAAATGGAAATGAAAAAAGCGATTCAAACCCTATACTCAATAGAAAATAGTACAAAGACAACACATCAAATGTTGAAACTGAGACATTTTACTCACTTTGAATTTGATGCCAGCAACATGTTTAAAAAAAGTTGGGACAGAGGCTAAAAAGACTGTAAATGTTGTATAGTGCTAAAAAACTAAACCTGGTGGAATATTACACAACTAATTAGGTCAATTGACAACAGGTCAGTAATTTGATTGGGTATTAAAATAGAGAAGACGGCATATCAGAAGTGAGGATGAGGAGGGGTTCAACATTCCATGACAAACTTTGTGGGAAAATAATAACATTTCTCAATGTAAAATTGCAAAGAGTTTGCAGATCTCAGAATCTGCAGTACATACAATCATTTCAAGATTCTCAGAATTCCCCAGATCTCATTGCAATCGAGCATCTGTGGGATGTACTGGACAAACAGGTCCAGTCCATGGAGGCCCCACCTCACAACTTACAGGACTTAAAGGATCTGCTGCTGACGTCTTGGTGCCAAATACCACAGTACCCCTCAGAGGTCTAGTGGAGTCAATACCTCAGCATGTCAGGGCAAAAGGGGGACCTACACAATATTAGGAAAGTGGTCATAATGTTATGGCTGATCAGTGTATAATATTTATTAGGGGGAAGAAAAATACTGGCCACACTTGAATGTCTATATTCTGAAATTACAGTAGTTCAACGTTATGAACTTTATATTTTCTAATACATTTCCTATTTCTGTCCCTTAACTAGCTTTTAACAAAATAATCATTCTAGAAACAAATCTTTGCAGCAAACTGCTAAATTTAGAATATTACTGAAAGAGTCAGCATGTGGCCAAATAGTCAGAACATCTGATTAGTAACCAAAAGGTGGCTACATCAAATCCCCTTGCTGTTTACAATAAAAACTAAATGTTGTGTTTATTCCCTGAGCAACGCAATCACAGCCTTAATTGGTCATCAGGGCTGCCGCCTATATCTCTCAAATTCAGTGTGGAATACAGAAGCCACATCTCGGGTTGGAGCCTGACAAATTTCTCCTCCTCATTGCCTGTAGGCTGTCTTAATTCCACCTCAATAAAGCAAATGAATTTGCTAAAGAACACTTGTGCTTAATGAACAATGTAAACATAAAATGGAGGCCAATATTGAAAACCAAAAACTTATCGGAAAATAGGAGAGCCGAGTACAATTTTCTGGAAACAAAACCATTGTTTTTACAAGGTGCCATTTGCTTCTGAAATGCCACCCTCCCTCCAAACACCCCACCCAAAATTGACCTTGCATCTCTCTAACTCCCCCCCAACACCTCTCCTCCCCAACTCTCTCTCTCTGCATATTACCTCACCTTCATCACCATAGGATATTAAATCCTACACATCACCATCAGCACAGTGGGGAAAGAAACTGTACCGTTGTTAACAGCAAAAAGAAGACACTGCTGTTCTACTTTAGTCGGACTATTTTTGTTTTTTAAACCTGGGGTAGGGGATTGGAGTTTTAAACAGACTTGGTTCTCACCTCAGTGTTGTCAGTTAGAAAAAAGCATTCTGTGCGAAGACTATGAAGGAGAGGTTTAGAGCCTTCACACAAGCTAGAAGAAGACAGAACACTCAGACACACACACATACACACACAAATCCCTCAGGCTCCCCTATCTAAGTCATTCATAACCAGTCAGATAGTGACGGCTGAGGAAGAAATTCAGCAGTCTGGGGTAGAGCTGTAGAGGCAGATTAGAGAACGATTCACGTTTAGCTCTGAGTGGCCTGGTGCTGTTCAGGAGAACAGATAGCACTTGACATTTATAACTCAGGGAAAAAAAAGAGAGCAAAAGGAAGGAAACAGAGAGGGAAAGAGGTAGGAAAGAAACAAGAGGGACAGAGAGACAAAGAGAAGAGACAACTTATTCCAATCCTCTGACAGACTAATTAAGATTAACTGTCATGTTTTATGTCAGACTCCATTTGAAGCTTTTCTGTTTCCAGATAGTTCTAGAGGAATACCTTCCCATTTGACCTTTGCGTGCTCCACACTGATGAGTGACAGAAGGCAGACAGAAGAGAAAACATTCTGTCCTTGTGAGCTCACGAATGCTGTAGACATGAATAAGGGTGAGAAAAAGAGGGAAAGACAACAATAGCGTTCGACAGGCCAGATAACAACATGACCGATTTGCCCTCTACAACCTCTCCTCCACACCAATCATTTATCTACTCGACAGCCCACTCAACAGTCAACCGCTAAGCCAACAGAGGGGCCTTGGCCTTTATTTTCTAGAGGCTCTACAAAACAACTTCATTTGACATGATTTTCTGAGCTTTGACCTATTCCATCTCTTCATCTCTCTCCACAAGCACTTGTGATCTCGGTCCTTCAGCTTTGGCGTTACCATTTAAATTTGGCTAATCTCGGAGAACGACGGAAAGATATTACCTGCCCGAAAAAAGCGTTGCTTGACTACATCACCGCAGACGGTGGTATCGGAGAGAAAGATAGCACAGGACGTTGATCGATCGAGAGAGACGGGGGATAGGGGAGAGAAGTTTAAAAACAGACAAAAGACGAGAATAGTGACAGCGCAAGTGCGTGCCTGGGGTCTACTGTTGGTGTATATTACAGTGGATTGGAGGAAAGAGATGTCTGTCCGTTGGCAGGGTTGACCACCACCAAGACCTCCCAGAGTTGAGCTACAGCTAATCAATGACTGAGACGAAACAACCTAATTCCACAGTCCTGTCAGCCTCTCCCTACCAATCGTCTCCTCTGAACCTGATGGGGCGGTAGCATTGGCCTCAGAAGCCTTTAAACCAGCGGTAACACCACGGCAGAGAGAACTCACTGGCAGCTAGCGTTTCCAACACATAGCCCGCCGATCCCGCTGTAGCCAGCCGAAATGCTAAAACAAACAAAGCCCAACCTGATAACAGACAGGAGGAAGTGTCTACGTTGTTACTGTTGTTGACTACCAAGCACAGCTGACTGACTCTGAATCGGATCCTTCGCAAGGTCGGGGACCCGAATGCAGATCCCGGAAGCGGGAGGAGCCATTGAAGCGCTACAGGAGCTCGTCCCCGAACGGCTGCTGCCGAAGCTTTCCGGCGTCCCATTGAAGATGAACAGGCGCGTCGAGAAGCGATGACGCAGCCAGACACTCTGTCCGGGACACAGTGAACACATCGGCAGGCAGTCACTATGGCGCGTAGGTTTGGCTTTGATGAAAGGAATCCTACTGTGTGACGTGTGTCTTATGCCAGGGAGTGAAAAGGCTCCCGTGGCCAAGCTCCACAGACATGGTGTTTCTGCCCAGCAGGCAGCTAGCTTCCCTTTCACCATAAAAAGGAAGTAGAGCGAATAGCATTTGAACCTTTAATGAGCTCAATCAGTCCTCTGATTTCACAACAAGAACACTAGAGCAGATCCAATCAGAACTGCCAGAGTAATGACACGGGAAATGCTACCAATCCTTTTGGAAATGAGGGTAATGGACAGAGCATCTTCTATATTCATTGAGTGAAGGAAACTTTAGGCTCTGATAAAGCTTCCTGGAGATTTGAAAGGGGCACGTGTGTGAGGTAATATCTGTCTTTCATTCCTCTCCACGCACACACAGATCTTGCTTCGACTCATCAATAACCCCCAGTGACACCGCCTGACACCACACTCAAGCTCACAGTAACACACACCTCAGCAGAGCACAGTTCTGTGCTGAAGGATTAATGGTGTAGGTGAGGGTGCTGAGTGAGTCAACAGGAAACCTCTCCATTCTATCTCGGTGTCAGTGGGTCCTGCCATCGTTAGACTATGCTCTCCTTCCTCTCAAACCTCAAGTCCTTCCCTCCATATTATGCTTTTAACTCTCCTCGGGGCTCGGAGACAGACAGGCAATTCATAAGGAACTTATGTCTCTATTCTAAATAACTTTAGTATTGAACCATTCTAAATACTACCTTTTTACATTCTACATCCTATTTCTCAAACATTCCACATCCTACATTTTTAGATCCTACTTCTCAACCCCAAAAAACTTTTATTTCTTATGGGATTCACATTCAATTGTAGGTCATAACAGAATGGCACAATCATAAAACAAAACATGGCCACAAAGAAAACAAGAAACCAGGCAAGCCAAGTTCTGCCGGCCTGCAATAGAAGTCTAAATATGTTGTTAGACCATATTAACCATTGTGTTCAACTGAGTAACGTTTTTTATAAAATTTGGTATCTATGAACTGTATGAGTTTTGCGATGGGCCATTTTAAAAGCTTATTATCCAGTAATATGTTGCTAGACGCCATTAAACTTTGTGTTAAACTTAGTAACGTTTATAATTAAGTGTACCTCCACCACGAATAGCACCTATTAACTGTATGGCATTTTAACACCTTATTAGCCAATTGTTATTGACATTGATACAATATCTACCGTATCAATATAGGTGACAACAGGCTTCTTCAACAACTGAAAAGAGAAACGTGTTGCCAGCGAAGTGTTTGTCTATCCTGAAGTAATCCTAAAACATAATATGAAAATCTACCAGAAATAGTTGCAATATAGTGAGGCTTCAATACCGTTCTTCCTGCAGCAGGATATTATGCTAGCAGCACTAACTCAGATTTTATTCTTCTAAATAAAAGCTATAATTGAACTATATAAGGCGATATATTTAACAATCTAGTCAGTCAATCTAGTCTGTCATTTTATGTTTAATGTCCGTTCCAAAGTTGTTCTTGACAGTTCTTTTTTACATAAATTGTTAACTATATGGCCTTATAAATTTCAAAGATGGCTTTAATTGTGATAATGAAAATCTGAGTGCTGCCAGAAAAATACCCTGCTGCTAAAATAACGCTAATGAAGCCTCTTTTGGCCATCACTACAGAAAACAGTTTCAATTTAGGCTTCCTCTTTTGCCACTGGCCATTTTAACAGTGAATTACATTACAGTCTATAAATTATCTATCAATACAGGTGATGATAACAGACTTTGTTGTCAAGCGAAAGGCAAGAGAATCGTGTAGGCAAATCCTAACATCCACCAGAACAGTTTTTTGCCAGATTTGCTGAAAATTACGATTTTAAAAAGGAGCCAAACAACTACGTGATAATAAACGGCTTCATATGATTACTATCACTAAATAAAATACCTTTTTTGCCTAATCAGTCACATTTTCATAATTATTGCCTACATTTTTGCCAGGGTATGCAAACTTTTTAGCACAATTGTATATCCCCCCTTTCTATTTCCTACACTTCTACATCCTATCATTCTAGATCCTACCAGTCTAGATCCTACCAGTCTAGATCCTACCACTCTACAGCCTAGCATTCTGCATCCTACCACTCTACATCCTACCATTCTACATCCTACAATTCTACATCCTACCATTCTACATCCTGCCATTCTACATCCTACCATTTTACATGGTGGAATTGTTGCCTCTATTGAAAACCTCATTATACACTAATATGTTCAGTTAAGGATGTACCTTTACCATCTGCTGAGTGAACAGTGTGTTGGTTCCTTATAGGCCAGGAACTGTTTGCGTTCCCAGAGTTAAAAGAGTCCCTGATCAGTGTTTAACATGCCTTCTGGAACACTAACCGAGATAATGAGAACTGGGATGAGAGAGTGAGCAGTTCTTTCTCATTAAAACCCAGCCAGACAAATACAAGAAGAGGACAACATCAGAAGAGTATCCATTCCAGGTACTGAGAAAATAGAAAAATGCTGAGTTTTTAACAGTTATTTCCTTTTCTGTTCCGATCTTACACCAGAGATAGAAGACAAACAGAAAATAGCTATACAGATAGCAGTACCAGCAGCTTGCGTGGATGAATGGAAGATCTAGGCTGAAATTCACTAAGCGTCCAAAAGTATGTGAGCGTTGATCTAGAGATCTAAAGACCTTTAAGCTTGACACTTTTGTTACACCTCACTCCTTCAAAAATACAATAAACAAGCTGCTATCCGATAAACCACATGCTGAACCCAACTGAACTGTATATCAGTGTCTCACTGAACTTAATATCACTGGATTTTAATATATTTTCGATTGTATACACTGTTTTTTGTTTATTTGTAGTAATTTCGGTTTACTGTCATGCCATCTTTCAACTGAAAGCCTTTGGCCAGGTCGATTTTAACAAATTAAATTGGTTCTTAAGTCGACAAACCTGGTCAAATAATAATAAATACCATTTGATATATAGAAGTCTAGGATCAGTTTTGTCTTTTTCAGATTGAAAAATATTACAGATTCCATTTATGGGTCCTGGATACAGAGATGGGCCACACACGTTACTTTCTCCTGGTCTCCAATGAAGTTGTTTGTTCATTTGGTCCCTTGCTGATTCCAGAATGAATGTCTCCTGTTCATTACTATGCTTCATTTATTTCAATGTTACAGACCATTACTGGAAATCACATGTGTTAGGCTGCTCGCCAACATATGGAGGGGGGGGCAGGGTTGTTAGCGCAGCTAGTTTAACATCTATCAGATTAAGATATCAACTTTTTAAGCTTTCCGTTGCCATGGCTGCACCATGTTGGCACAGACTTGATCAGCCTAGCTTAGGACAAACACACACACAGCAACTAACACACACACACAGTCAGTAACAACCACACATAGTTGCTCATAAACAATAAATGATTAATGTATTGTTCGTTGCTGCACTTATAACATTTTCAATACATCAAATGTAATAAATTAATGAGCTAGCCGTGGTTAGTTAGTGTTTTTCCCTGCAGGCAACAATCATCAGACTCCCTGGCTCCACAGCTGACAAGACATCTTGAGATATTCTCTGCCTACCCGCCTCACACGAAGAAACACAGAACCCCCAGTTCCCAGCTGACGATAAGCCGGAAGAGTATGTACTGCGTGTGTGTGTGTGTGTGTGTCAACCAGAATACAAAAAGGAGTCAAAGCAAAGCAATCTGATTTGTAGAGCCACTTTCTAATACTTTTGGTGGCAGTAGATTGAAACAGCTTGAAATACTAAATCATACAGAATCAGCTGGAAGACATACTGAGACAAATTAGGTTTTAAAAGCATTACATCTATTATTTAATATAGAACACAGGTGGCCTAAAGCAGAAATCCTAACAAAATATATGCATGACAAAATTATGACAAACCAGTGCCAAACTCCAGGTCAACTGACTGAAGACTCTAGAAGGCCACTACAAAGCAAAGCAGAGTTACACAGATAGTAGGACTGCCATAATTTCTTATTACAAATGACTAATAAACCCCTTTGACCTTGGACTTGTTAGTGTCCATTAGGTCATAAATTATTGTACATGTCAGTACAAGATTGAAAAACCAACAACACCATGTTGGGGAAAGAAATGACATCCCGACATGCTCTTCCTCTTCAGTTATGGAGACGAACCATGTCATTTAAGGTATGACTCACTCACACCACACAAACATGAACATTCTGCTGTATTCGATTGTTATGTACACATTACTCAGAGGGAGAAAGAGATATGCAGAGAGGGCGATGGGGATTATATATTTTCCACAGGATTAAATCACAATGTCTGTGGTCATGAATACTGTAATATCTGATAGGGTGTTATTTCACTGCAGCTATTCCATTCATGAGCTGTTTTCCATCCAACTGGCAACAGTTTTCATATGAAAATTGTAAAGGTTTCATAAAGAAAATATGTTCACCAAACCGACTTATTGCACATCAGAAGCAATGCGTGATGACAAACACATAAAAGGCACTTTCATCAAGCATCCAACTCATCACTTTGCACTCTTAACACTCCTAATACACGTTTTTCAAGGATGTAGGAGCACAAGATATATTGCACGGGCGTCTCCTTTAATGCTATTGTTATTTAATATTTGAGCTGTTCCCACCTCTGATTCTGGCAGCACATTTTATACAGACTCCAGATAAAACAATGTCAACCAAACACACAGTCTGTTGACATTCATGTAACTGTCCCAACTTTTCCATCAAGCATGTCATTCATACATACGTAAACCCTGACTGATCATAAGATATTAAAGATCACAACACCGAGAGAGATGTGGAGGAGAGCCTGAAGGAGCTGTGAAAGCCACGACTTCTGATAAACACGAAGGAAGAGATGGGGAGAAAGAGAGAAGGAAGGGCAAGACAGAAAAGGGATCGACTGGGGGGGAAAAGGAGCCACACACTCCCACGGCACAGTCATGTGTGAAATACCATCACGTCTGTTCCGGAATGAAACGTTTCCCTTTAACAGGCTTATGGAGAGCTGCTCACTGGGCCAGAGAGGGCAGAGGGAGAGACGGGCAGGAGTTCCCATATCAGCAGCAATCCCCAGAGCTCCAGACACACCACGTCACACTGACTGGTTGGATAATATCACCACACACAAACAGGACCGACCCAGCCAGGACAGAGACAGGGAGGCTGAGGTTCTGTTGCTTCTTCCAGGTATGGTCCGGGTGAACAAAGACCTGCCTCACTTTCTGTCCATACCCCATTTCAACCCTAACCTCAACCAACACGCCTGCCCTTACTTCCTGTCCATACCCCAGTTCAACCCTAACCTCAACCAACACGCCTGCCCTTACTTCCTGTCCATACCCCAGTTCAACCCTAACCTCAACCAACACGCCTGCCCTTACTTCCTGTCCATACCCCAGTTCAACCCTAACCTCAACCAACACGCCTGCCCTCACTTCCTGTCCATATCCCAGTTCCTTAATTTACATGTGTGCATGCCTGTTCGGTGTGAGTGTGTGTGTGTGTGTGTGTGTGTGCGTTTGTGTGTGTGTGTGTTTGTGTGTGTGTGTGTGTGTGTGTGTAAGACTTACACTGGTGATTTCCTCTGAGCAGGGTCCATGAGACGGAGTGTGTCTCTAATGACTCCCACCTTCACCTCCTCATCTACTGGACTGGGGACATATTCAAACACCCCAGGAGATACCTGGAACACACCACGCAGGCTCACCTTAACATCAAGCTGATGATGGTAATGATGGTGATGATGGTTACATTGGTGATTATGGTGATTGTGATGAAAGTGATGAAGACGATGGACATAATGTTGATGATGGTGATCACTGTGATGATGATCATGTAAATAACGATGGTGATTATGATGACCTTGATGACGATGGTGATGACGATAATGATGATGGTGAACATGATGATGATTGTAATGTTGATAATAATGTAGATAACAATTAGTTTGATAATGATAATGATGGTGTTGTTGATAATGAGGGTTCACTTACTTCTTGTTCGTGTTCTATTCTCATACTGGGGTTAGCGTTGACCTCCAGTAACACTGGCTTCAGATTCTTCATCAGGAGGATGTCAAAGCCTAATATCTGATACAGTAGTGACAAAGCCATTACATAATGCTCATAACTAACAGATAACTATTTTCTTAAACCATGTTGTTACTCTACACCGGTTGGTTATGCCTACTACTGTAGACACAATCAAACGGTTGTGTGAAATTCCACGCATATTATTTGTTAATTCATCCTGGTTGTCTGTGGGCTACAATCAATGTGAAATGTGAATGTGTCCCATAAATATATTTTACATAGATATTTCAACAAATGCCAAGGTGCCAGATGAGTCTAATTTGATGTATTTGTTTCTGACAAGAACACATGATGTCAGACATCATTTCCGGATGTGTCCTCAACCTGGGGATGCACCTTGTTGTGAGTGCTGCCTATCCCTCTAGATCAGGTTCTGCAGAAAGACAATGACGGCTTCAAAGAGGAATTTATCTTGGTTTTGCTATCAAAGTGAGTACCGGGAACATAACCTCAACCTCTATAGCCTAAACTGTATGCCTAAACTTAAGCCTTAGTACAAAAGTAATTCCAATCCTGTAAAGACACTTTGTGACAACTGCTGATGTAAAAAGAGATTCATAAAATACAGTTGATTGATTGAATTCAAACAGCATGTCCAATTATTATTTTTATTCTAAACCCCAAAGCTGTAAATGAAAATGTCCCTAGTGGGGACATCCCAAAAAACCTTGTGGCACACTATTTTTCATGTTTTACTATCGTTGCTCTCTTTGGGTTCCCACATGTCCGCATATACATGGATTTCATACACACACATCAAAGTACAGTGCAAAAGGCACCCAAAAATAAATGCTTAAAGCATGTTCTCCCTAAGTGTCCTTTATGGAACAGCATTGAGAGTGTAAACTTGAGAACTGATTGAGCCCGAAATGTTATCATTTATGACTGCTCCTTTCCCAGTCTCAGTTCATAATCGAAACAGGGCGGCCTATTTAAGACAGTCATTTCTGCTCTTCTGCTGGCCATGCTAGCATGAGGGTGTCGACCCACAGACACCCCTGCCTCCACCTGTTTGGTTCTGTTTCATTCAGGGGGGTATTGCGTACCTTGCTCACTGCCTATAGTTATTGCTATTAATGTTACAGTTTGATGTGCTCATTAGCAGTATGTTTCATGTCATGCAACGGCAGAGATTGATCTCAAAACACAGAACCCCACACCAAGACATCATACTTGCACAGTCCTCAATAAAAGGTTGAAATCGATTACGTGGTGTTTTCTGTCTGAACTATGGCATTATCCTGGTATTACCTGGAAACAGCTGGGTCCTGGTTTCCCAGGTGGTATGTCGGCCTGGTAGTAGACCTTGAGCTCAGGGACCAGGGCGATGACTGTCTTGATGACCAGAGAGATGATATCCGACCACACCTTCTTGATATCCACTCCTTTAGAGGCTAAGCGGTAGAGCACGCTGGAGAAGGTGCGCTTGCTGCCGGACGATAGACTGTTAGAGTGAATAAAGTTTCCACTCTGGATGTTCAGGGAGTAGTTGGTGAGGTGCATGAACACATGGCTCAGGTTCTTCTGACTGGGCTCCTGGTGGGGTGGCAGGGAGAGAGGAGACACACGGAACTTACAATTCTACATTTAAACACTTTAAAACAGGTACGCAGCAAATGTTGAAACGCAAAATCTTGCATGTCTAGACGCCAAATGGAATGGTCGGAAGTTCTGTAGGTTCCTACCTGTCAGGCTTGATGCAGGAGCTGCATATGAATGTATGGGTTATGAACGTGTTATAGCATCCTAATGTCCAGTTCGTTCCTACCTGGTATGGCTCAGTGCAGAACCGGGACAGACCCTCCTTAGCAATATAGATCTCCAGAGGCTCAAGAGACTTGACCAGCACGTAGAGACGGATGTCGAACTTTAGCTTGTCAATGAGAAGGGGCTTGTGGATGTACTCCTGGACCACTGACTGCTTGGTCTGCGACCCAGCGATGACCCTGAGGTCGCTGGGGTCGCGGATGAGATAGATGCCATCTCCCTGAGAGCCACCGTCGGGCTTGACGATGAAGGTGGGCTTCAGGGACGCGTCACCGTCCTTGGCCAGACGGATCTATAGACAGAGACAGGCATGGGAGGGCTAACCCTGTAGCATTAAGCCGTCACTGATGGAACTAACAGACTTAGCAACTCTCTGGTACAGACAACCATCCACCGTCACTCGAAATATGGGAAGATGTTTGGTCTTCATCATCAGTGGCCAAAGCCGCTGTGGACGGCTGTAATATCAGTTCTACTAGTTGGTACGAGTGAAACAGAAGGAGCAGCGTGGTCTGATTACTGAGAGGGGAACAGAGACGTGTAAGAGAGCAAATCAGCATGATTGTAAAGGAGTCTAATCACAGCATATTTAACAGTGCAGTAGCTGTTATCACCTAATGTGACCCAATCTCACAGTGGGACAGGATGATACAAACTGAGCAATATAAAGGCTGATCACCAAGCTAAAGGCGTTGCCTTTGCATGATGGCATCTTCAGTTAAGAACATTAGCCTGTCCCTGACCCATGGGGAAAATAACATTAAAACTAATATCTGTGAAGAACATTTATTCTCAAATTTTTTTCCACAAGAAAGCATCACATTCTAGAAAGACAAACCCATACTGACCGTAAAGAGGTGTTTAGTGGGAAAGCTAACCGTGATGTTGGGGCCTTGATGAACTTTAAGCAGGACTAATGGATATAGCTATAGCAATAAACCCTTGTTTATTGCTTGCTCTGTCTTTGTTTTTTGTAAAAAAAATATATATAATTGTAGCAGCCTATACCTAAATCAAAAAGAGTATGAAAATATGCAAAGCTTTATACTTAGCAATCACAGCTCATACGCAGAAACACGTCATTGCCGTGAAATCAAAAGCTCAATATAAAGTTGTTTTTAACAAATCATTTGGCTGTTTGTCATTCTAAAAGGGTGGTAGTTATAAAATAGCCAACTACTTCAGAAAACATTGGCTAGAATCTAACAACATGATCTGTTATGCTGTATTGCACGGAAACAAGGATTCATTCCATATTAAAACTCAGGTTTAATAGGCTAGCTACATGTTTTTGATCTAATTAATTATTCACTAGGATTAATTAATAAAACAATAGCTTTCATGGACTGACTAAACCTTTTATTAGGATCAGAGCTGCACAATGCAAACCTACATAAAACAAGCTCAACCGTGTACGTTTTATTGACCACTCATCTTGCTTTCTCTGTGTATAGACAGCACTACTGCACATTTAGAATATATTAAATATGAACAATTACATGGTTGCTACATTTTCACAAATACACAAGGTTAGTTTTTTGGCCAGAGTTCCATTTTTAACAATGTGACCTATTTTCTAACTAGCCAATATAAATCCTTTTTAGAACAGATTAGTCATTTCATACCATTAGTGACATTTGAAGCTTTAGGACATCAAATCCACCATCTAGCAGGTTGTTGGACATGCTTAACTCTAACCCTCTGCAGGCCACTGCCTATATCTAAACATCTGACCGCCTTAACAGGTACAATGAAGGCACAGTGTGTAGAACCATTAGGCACAGAAATATATATTTGAATTAGCATTATACTAGTGTTGAATCTTGACAGAGGCTAGGTGTTGAGAATTTCTTTTCCCCAGTGATTTTAAATAGCAGTTTGTGGTAATTATCAAATTATGGATGAACATTTAGAAAATATGCCAGGGTCAGTAGATGAAGTTTAATTCAAAGGTGTTCCCACAAATGTCCTAAAATTGCATGATCCCGTTGGGGTTTTCTAAAAACTTCCTGGGCACAAAAAAAACACAGTCTCATTTTACAGATGGCTCACAGAGTAACTCTAATTATGATTCTAGACCTGTGTAGATGGAATCCATTTAATATTAGTTTTTTTATTGTTTTATTAAAACAGAGGAATAATTCACCTTACCTGCAGAAAGAAAGCAAGTCATTGAGCTCGGGGGAATTCATCTGATTTAGGGCAATTTACTAAGTTAGAATAAAAGTGATAACTTGGGATTCAGGGATTTTTCATTCAAATGATTTCCTACTTCAGTCAAATGTATCCCACTTGTATGTCTCTTGTATGTCTGCTCCATATAATTAAAGGAATTTAAAGACATACATGGTAATCAGAACTTGACAAATGCGCCAATATTACTATTTCTCATCTTGACTCACTGCGATTAATACATAACTAAAGAGACCAAGTTCAATTTGAAGCCTTTCCCCTCACTATCCCATGACACAGACCCATTACGGAGAGTTTACGCCTGAAACCCGTTTGACTGTGGTTCAGTTTCAGAGCATATTTAACGGGCTCTGCTGCCCCCCTCTGTTTGACAAGCAGAGTTGGATTGTTTTTTGCAATTCTGTATATTAAGTTACAAAGCCAGTAGAATCACCAGCCAACGCTATGCTGGAATACATCCACTTAAAGTCACAGTGACCGCTTAAGGTCAGGCACCATTAATACTCATCAGCTAGACCCATGACCTTCTGCTAGTCAAAGTAATCATGTGTGCCAACTCCGAGGATCCACTAAGGAGGGCAAATGGCAACACAGGGATTTGAAATACAGGGGATGAAGTGGGGCAATGTGTGTGTGTGTGTGTGTGTGTGTGTGCGTGAGACAGCTGGTATTTCGTTGTGTGTGGGTGTGTGTGTGGGGGGGGGGGGGGGGGGGGGGGGGGGGGGGGGGGGGGGGGGGGGGGGGGGGGGGGACAGCTGGTCCTTCAGTATGGGTGGGTATGGTATCATGTGGAGCGTTAGTGACAGAGGTGTGTCACAGCCTGTTAGGTAGTGTGTCATTCATTATAAGCAACCGTTGTTGGCTCTCAATCCTAAACTGCTTATCTCTACCTTTCCCTGCCTGCACTGAGCATGCCTAGCACAGACTGCTTGTTCTTGCCACACAAGATAACTGTTCCATGAGTCATTAGTTCTGTTGGTATTGTCACTGCCACATCCGGAACCAATCCATTCTGTCTCCTGGCAACTATCATCAGGACATGAAGTCTATGGACCCATCTTCAGAAAAAAAATCTTAAAATCCACTGCTTTAAAAACTCTCATAAGAGTTTACCTATGGATAATCAATCAGTCCATTCATAATGAAATCACTGTGTGGAGATTCAACTGTTGTCCTGCATCCTTACCTTTGTGGAGATTAAATTACTCTCCTACTGCCTTACCTGTGTGGAGATTAAAGTACTGTCCTACATCCTTACCTGTGTGGAGATTAAACTACTGTTCTACATCCTTACCTGTGTGGAGATTAAACTACTGTTCTACATCCTTACCTGTGTGGAGATTAAACTACTGTTCTACATCCTTACCTGTGTGGAGATTAAACTACTGTTCTACATCCTTACCTGTGTGGAGATTAAACTACTGTCCTGCATCCTTACCTGTGTGGAGATTAAAATACTGTCCTGCATCCTTACCTGTGTGGAGATTAAACTACTATCCTACATCCTTACCTGTTTGGAGATTAAACTACTGTCCTGCATCCTTACCTGTGTGGAGAGCAAACTACTGCCCTACAGCCTTACCTGTGTGGAGATTAAACTACTTTCCTACATCCTTACCTGTGTGGTGATTAAACTACTATCCTACATCCTTACCTGTGTGGAGATTCGACTACTGTCCTACATCCTTACCTGTGTGGAGATTCGACTACTGTCCTACATCCTTACCTGTGTGGAGAACAGTTGGTACTCCTCTGGAAGGATCCATGAACGGGGGTAGAAGTTGTACTCCTCAGGGAAGAGCTCCTGCATGGTCCTCACCGCTCGGCTCAGGTTAATCTTCCGGAGCATCTCGATCATTCCTACAGACCACAAACACACAGTCAACTTCCAGAATTACGGGCACCCTTCTGAAGATGCAATATTTTTTTTTTAAACAAACCACAGGTAATTGTCTATATTATATTTTTCCCGCATCCACCCGAACTACACATTTCCGGGTCAAAGTATTGGTAGTTTCAGTACTACTGCTTCCTAATTTTCATGAGATTGGACAACATATTTGAATGGATCTTAGACCAATACACAAAACAGAATGTTCCTAGATCTGTGAGATTCTTTGGTCTGCACTTATGGACTAACTTGTTCAACTTAAGTCCAGAATCATAGATAGGCATTGCAAAAACTAGATATTGTGATACATTGTCAGGACGTGCGGAAGACTGGAGAGATGGAGCGGACTGCGGAGTTGGTAAGTTTATATATTTTAATGTGTCTGACATAGTTCTGAGTAGAAACAATAACACACAAAGACAATGGGAGCAGAGGGAACATATATACTGAGGGGAATGACTAAATGATGATCAGGTGCGCTAAACGGGACAACAGGTGCAATGAGT